>JAJIYU010001665.1:0-34566 GCA_030144865.1 Tinospora cordifolia | reverse complement strand
AGATGCCTCTCGGTATTCCCTGTGATCCAATCTAATCGTAATCATAGAGGCCTCAGGTGGTACCATCCAAAATCAATCATATCTCAGTATCACAGTCCAAGAGAGAGAGAGAGAGAGTAATTGCCATGACGTCGTATTGTCTCCCAGAGACTTCGAGTTGTCATAGTCAGCTTATGGTGGGAATACCTACGATCCGCCTTGCGGCTCGTCAATCGCACCGGTACGTAGATTCTTAGTAAACCATCGTCTTCTTTTAGTTTAATACAGTAGATTCAATCACACCAAAACATCATTCATATCATAGCAAGCAAAACGAATAATATCAGACAATAGCATGGTAAGATAAATGATCAACGATAAAATCTAAAAGCATAGTCTCCTATACAAGCATGCCAAGATCAACAAACTAATCATTGCACATCATTCAACAATACTAACAAATTCAAATTAATCTTTTTCAAAGACATTAACAACTTAAAACCTATTCAAACAAATGTCTTGAATTTTAAATCCGCATAATACATGTGAAAGAGAAAATCACGCCCACCTGAATTCTTGGCGATTTCCTACTCCTTTGTCGCTACGATCATCCTAGAGCTCTCTATCTGCAAAATAATCATAACGTATGATTTCTCGATTTAATATTTCTATTATTTTTTTTCACTACTAAAGTTTACGAGAAATTTGACACGTTTTGAGAATCTTTTGTGTCTTTAATAATTTAAGTATTATATAATTTCTCTTTCTTTTTTATCATAATTAAGTTATTATTATTTATATAATAATTAAGAATAAAATAAGACTTCTATTTAACAAATCTTTAATTTTATTCTACTCTTAAGATTTTAGCGAGATCACTTATACTGCTTAATTTGAATAATTATTATTTAGTTATTTTTCTAGTTTAATATTTATCTACGTTAATAATTGAGCACACTTGAATAAATGATTTTTCATTTTCTTTAACTACTTAATTTAAACATTTGAATACATGAAGATACATTAATTAATTCTTTATTTTTCAAACCTTAGTATTATGTCATAAAAACTTTATTATTCTGACCAATGTATATAAATTTGTTTGCATTATCTTTGATTCAAGTTATAATGATGATGATTAATCCTTCAATAATCTCATCTTTGTCTAAAGCTATTGAAATCACATCAATTAAGAATATTTGTAATTTTCTTGCTTAACTTTAGATTATTGAAAAATACTTTTATTAATTGATCTAGTATTTTCTAATTCCTAATTCTAATTTATCAATGCTCATATACAATTTAAATTATTACTAATCTTATGACATAATTAGATCTATTTTAATAGTCTCTATTTTCCTGTGATTTCTAAGTGTATTTAAATTCCAAAATTCAAAATTCATGTAAATTTCTTGCCTATATTTCGGTCAACCAACTCTGCTCTGCTTCTTCTCTTCGCCGAGCAACACATACCAAACCAAGTTGCAGTCGTTCCTCTTCTTCAACCTTGCGACGGACTGGTTTCTTTCCCTCTGCAACGTCCAATGCATGAGCTCAACTCAACTATACGATGGCCTCAATTCCTGAAATCACCGTGCTCAAAATTTCAACACTTTCCACCGTCCTTAGCTCAACAAAAATCAGAACTTAACAGCTGAAATTTCATCACCAATCCGATCCATTCAATCTAGAAAATCACTCTGTTTCCTTCCTGATTCATTTTCAGATTTTCCCCTTTGAAATCCAAAAGAAACAATTCAGTTTCTAAATCACACTTACCTCCCCTGTTCGTCTTCTCCCTTCACGGTGGTTGCTCAGCTTCGTTCCTCTCAAGGTCCGGCAGCTCCAGTACCGTCTTCTTCTTGTTCCTCAGCTGCAGCACCAGAGCCTCCCGTTCCTCAAGCTACCGTCTAATTCCCTTCCGTCTTTAATTGCAGCAACGGCATGTAGTAACAGCGCAGCAGCCGCAGGTGGTTCTTCCACAAATTTTTCTGCTCTGTTTTTCGGTTGCAGAGACAGAACTTCCAACTTCCTCTGTTTGCTGGCTGCGGTTCTCTCCCAAACTCCTTCAACTCAGCCTTTTGCTCCTCCTCCTCGGCTCACGGTTAGCCCACCAGTCTCTCTTCTTCTTCATCTTCACCAATTCCTCAGCGACTTCACTTCTTCTCTGTAATTCTTCTTATGACCACGCACGACCAACTAACTTTTTCAGTTTTCCAGCATCGTTTACCCCAGCCATCACCCCTATTTATAATTGTCGACGATCATTCTCGAATGCTTCGATTCACCGCCAAATCCCTCCGCGAATAATCCCGATTCATCACTCCACCGCTCACTTCGAAGGCGCTCGAAATTTCGGACGTAAGAATCGAGGGACGCTCAAATTTTTAACCGCCAAGTTGTGTTTCTTTTTTTTTTGTTATTTTATTATTATTATTTCATTTTTTTCTTTCTATAACTATTTAATTTCAGTTATTTTAATTTGGTTTATTTTCCGAAGATAATCATACTTTTTAGTTTATATATATCTTATTTCTAATTTAACATTTTATGATCAATAGATATTTAATTTAAACCTCTTTAAATTATTTAATTTTTGCAATTTATTATTATTTTTCAGTCAAACAATGGGTTTCCTTTTCGCATCACTCGCACCTTCGCGCGAGCGAGCGATTAACTCATTTACTATTGTTCGTTTACGACGTGACACGACTGCAAAGTTACGGGGTGTTACAACCCTACCTAAAAAAGTTTTTTTGCCCTCAAAATTTAAAAAGTAAGATTACCTGTGACCCATGATGGTTGATGCCATCCTAATTATGTTCTTCTCATAAAGAGGTTTGAGTACTTGGTCCTCATCTCATTCTCCAACTCATAGGTTGCCTCTTCAATGCCATGATGCTTCTGAAAGACCTTAACTAATGGGATATCCTTGGTCCTCAAGCTTTATACCTTAAGATACAATATGTTGATTGTAGCTTCCTCATATGTGACATCATCTTACACTTCTATCTCCTCTCAATGTATGATGTGAGATGAGTTTAGCTCGTACTTTCTCGGCATTGATATATGAAACATGTTATGTATAGAGGACATATGGTTTAACAGATCCAACTTGTAACGGCCTTCGTCACCGACCATCATATGATCTCAAATGGCGATGAACCTAGGTAACAACTTATCCTTATATCCAAACCTCTGAATACCTTTCTGAGCGCTAACCATTATAAATACTCTATCTTCTCCTGAGCTCTAAGGGTCTCTTCCATTTGTCAACACAACTTTTCTTATTAACTCTATGTTGTGGCCTACCTCATCTAGATGAGTTTGACTTGGCTATTCATTTCTTCAACTACTTCTAGACCAATAAATACATTATCCTTGAACTTTGCCCAATATGATGAAGCTTTGCATGGTCTGCCAAAGAGAGTCTCATAAGGACTCTTCTAATTGCTCACCTGGTAACTAATATTGTAGGCGAACTCTTATAGTTGTCCAAACCTCTAGATACCTTTTTGAGGGCTAACCCTTAAAAAAACTCCGTTTCCTTCTTAAACTCTAATGATCTTCTCTATTTTTTAGCACAACTCTTCTGCTGACTCTGCATTATAGCAGACCTCCGTAAAATGAGTTTGATTTGGTTATTTATCTCTTCAACTTAGTTTAGGCCAATAAATATACAATCCACAAACTTTGCCCAACGTGATGGATATTTGTATGGTACGCGAAAGAGAGCCTCATAAAGAGCCTCTTGAATGTTTATCTCATAACTGATGTTGTAGGTAAACTCAACTAAGTATGGGTGCTTGTTCCAATTACCCTTGAAATTAAGGACACATTCTATTAACATGTCCTTAAAAATCTAAATCACCCTATTTGATTGCGCATTTATTTGTGGATGGAAAGCCATGCCCATGGTCAACTTAGTGCCCAACTCTTTTTGCAAACTCTACAAGAATTGGAAAGTGACCTTGAATCCTTATCTGACATAATGGTTCCATCATCATGCAACCTCATGATCTCAAACATTGAGTTCTCCCAACTTACTGACTCAGATTGTAGTTCAAATTGATAAGAAGTGAGTTACTTTTGTAAGATGGTCGACTATAAACCACAAAGTATCCTCCTTTTTTTTATTCTTTAGTACCTTCTAACAAAGTCTATAACACTGTTATCCCACCTCTAATCTAGTAGTGGCAGAGGCTATAATAGTTGTATGGGTTTTCAATGTTCAACATTTACCTGTTGGATGTTAGACACATAGAGACATATTTGGTTATGTCCCTCTTCATTCCTCTTCACCATTAAGTCTTATGGAGGTTCTACTATATCTTATCATCTTCGACATGCAATGCGTACTTCATCTAATGTGCCTCATCCAGTATCATCTTCTTGGTTTGCTAACTTCTAACATCCAAACTCTATTAGCCAATTTCAACATAACATCTGCATCAACTCTAAAGTCGCTATACTTGCCTACTTAACCTACTCCGTTAGATTTATTATCCATTTGTTTGTTTTTGCTCCTACTAGATCTATTCTAGTAGATCTAGCTAATGTACTATAATATATAATACCACTTTCTCCACATTTGTTCTTGAACCTTTATTAAACTTGTTAATCAAAATGTACATATAACCCTTTTTGTCCTCTTTTCTGCTAGACTTCCTACTCAAGGCATTTACTACGAGATTTGCTTTCCTTGGATGGTAATGTAGCTAAAAGTTAGAGTCTTTCAAGAACTCCATCCATCTTTTCTACCTAAAATTTAACTTCTTCTAGGTGCAAACGTACTTCAAGCTTGCATTAGTATTGTGCCTAAACCATTTCTCAATGCATCTAGCATACATGACATAACCAACTCTATGCGCCAGGGTGATCGGTATTATGGGATGAAGTTAGCTTTTTCTTCAATTCTTAGAAAGCAATCTCACATTTATTATCACAAACAAACTTGCACCTTTTCTTAGTTAGCATGGTCATAGGCTCAACTAAATTGAAAAAAATTGTTGAGAAATTGTTGAAATGCTCAGCTAATCCAAAGAAACTATTGATGTCAATGGCAGTCTTGGATTGCTTCCTATTCATGACTTCTTCTACTTTCTTTGGATCTACTAGTATGCCATCTATAAAAACAACATGGCCTAGGAATTTGACCATCTTCATCTAAAACTCTTATTTACTAAACTTTTCATACAGTTGATGGCCTCTAAGGGTCTCTATCATAGTCTTTAAGTGTTCCATATATTCTTCCTCGAAATTCGAGTAGATCTAGAAGTCATTGACAAAAACTAATAGAAATCTATCCAAGTAAGGGTTGTAACCCACTTTCATCATATCCATGAATATTCTCAGCTCATTTGCTAAACCAAACAATATCATTGTGAACTTAAAATGATCATATTTAATCTTGAATGTCATCTTTGAAATATCCACTCTGATGTATATTTGATGATGCCTTGACCTCAAATCAATCTTGGAGAGGAGTGTAGCTCATTGTAATTGATCAAAGAGGTTGTCTTTTGTAGCTAATAGATATTTGTTCTTAATTGTAGCTTGGTTCAACTTCTAATAATTAACACACAACCTCATGGAACGATCTTTTTTTCTTAACAAACAAAAGTGAAGATCCCCAAGGTGATCCACTTGGTCAAATGAATTCCATTTCCCTAGGTATACTTCAATTTTGAAATGGTTATAGGATCCATCCCTAGGTATACTTCAATTTTTGAACTCCATTTCGCTCTATGCTGGTGGTCTTGGGAAGTCATTTAGGAAACATCTAGGTAATCCTTCACAACCTAAATATCTTTTACTTCTAATTGTGCCTTAGTGGTATCTTCATCTACTTGTTGCTTGAAATCCTCACTTTGAGTCATGCAACATAACATCGTTTCCATAAGATTCCTTAGCACTCTTGTACCTCACCATAGACCATCATTTTCTTTCTTAGGAATAAAGTAAGTGCAATTATTTTTTCTTTGACATTAAATTAAGCACAATACTATGTCATCCAATCCATGTCTAGTATCGTGTCATACCCAAAGAATGGTAAAATGCAAAAGTTAGTTATCAACTGCTATCTCCTAACAAGGTATTTTGATACAAATAACCTAGTAGCACTAGAATCAAATTACGCTTAGACCATGCAATTAAATAATGGAAATGTACATTTAACTATTTGCGCGGCCTCTAGATTCTTGTGCAGCCTCTAGATTCTCTACTATGTACACTTATGCTTAGATTTGCTCCCTATGTTGGCTCTAGTGTTGGGTTTTCCACTGTTGTTGCTAATGTAAAAGTGTATAAGGCCACAGACGGTGTTGCTACTACTATTATGGTCTAATAGGATAGTTTCTACCCTCATAGGCTTGCTAGTTGCACTAAAAACACACCCCCAATTTCCTAACATGCTCCTTTTTGTCTTAGTCCTACTAGGCTCAAATTTAGCTCCCTATTTTTGTTGCTACCTCTGTAGCTAAAACTACTGCGGCTTTTGCATCTATTGTTACTCAAGTTTTTCTTGGCCTATAAGCCTATTAGATAGCTTGAATGATCCATTGCTGGTATTATGCTGCAATTAAGGCTTTTCCCCTTGTTCTTAATGCATGCTTCAACTTCTAATTTGTTTCAATTAGTTTGGCCTTATCCATGGCCTACTAGAATACTATAATCTTTAAAAGGACTATAAACTTGCAAATTCCTATGTGCAAACCCTCAACAATTTCTTTAGTCTTCTTTTCCTCTATGGCCACACAGTCGGGAGTGAAAATGCAAAGCTTAGTAAACTTGATCTCATAATCAGCCATAGTAATATCTCTCTAAACGAGTCTCATGAACTCATTTTCCATTTGCATCTGACTGGTCTAGATCAATATACAATAGCTCTTCAAACTTTGCTCACTCCATATGCTTTATGTCAATGAAGGGATCTCTCTCCATTATATTTACCAATACGTAGTTGCATAAATGGAAAGATGTGTGGTCATAATAACTTATCTCGGCTTCAGGACCCTTACCAAATCAAATTCCTTTCAAATCTCCCAAAATCACTTTATCTACCTTCCTATGTGCATTTTGATTTTTTTTTGTCTTTCCTATAGCTTGGGTGGCATCATCCCTAGAAAGAGAGTTATCTGAGATTCTAAATCTTGATTAGTATTGGTGGGAGGACAACAAGGACAACTAGAAGGGGTGTGCCAACATTTTGAGAGGATACAATGACGACTGATTATAGTTCACCAACCATCTAAGCTAGAATATGTGCTACCACATAGGTCATCAGTTGCTAAGTGAACTCAACCATCAACTTGGTGGTAGACCCAATGGTCAAAATAAATGGCAAGGTGGTGGGAGTCTCAATATATTGTGGAGTCGACTACTCCAGGTTCTTTATGGGCATGGCCATCCATTACATGACCCTACTCAGTGGTGCCATTTGTTAAACACAACATTCATAAAATATTCTCTAACAAGAGAATTTTAATTCATTTAGAATAAAAAATCCAGATAATTTTTCAAGTTATCATTCAAACTGTTTTGTATTACTACACAAGAGTTTCAATATCGATGTTTAATACGACACATGTGCGATTGTTCATTGCTTGGGTACACTCCCTTGACATGGGTCACATCCATGAATTAGATGTATTCTTTCATTCAATCTTCATGCTAGGTGACTCTAATTTCATACTTCTAAGTTTTCATTTAAGTTGGGAAATTTATCAAATGTTGTCGAGGTTATTCATAGTTTCTTGGTTCATCATATAGATTTGCATGTGATATAACCACACACGCAAATTTGTGTACAAGGTTTTGCACCTCTTAGTTCACATTGGGTATAATATATTTTGAGTTCAACATATGTAAATAAAATTTAACATGCATTATATCAATAAGCAATCAGTTGATCAATACACAACATGCTAGTGGAACCCTAAGCTTCTTTTCTTTCCACAGGGTTTTGAGTCTCATATTGATATCATCGGTTGGTCACAACATCTCCAAAGTCACCATTCATTCACTATCCAAGGACTTTTGTTCACTCCACATCCTTGAATCTCCACAAGTCTCATATCGATTACAAAACATGAATACAAGCTCTTCTCAATCCTAAATTTTGATTAAATAAGGCTCAATTAATTTCAATATCTAACATATGCTTGAACATTTTATGCTATTACCCAGTGGCTCACACTCTCAACCCTTTTCTCTCAAGTATAATCCCACATGTTAGAGAAGCCTGACATCTACCCTAGTGGACGTAAAGCCCAACACTATTACCACTACTATAACACCTTCCTTTCTAATTTGTACATGGTTTGGATTATTAACTTAAAATCGTTGATTGATTTTTTTTTGAAAAATTTTCTCCCAGATAAATGAAGTAGAAAAATTATTTCTTTCTAAAAACATTATTTTGTGTAGACAATGTAAGTTGTAAAATCAAGCTTGTGACCTAAGGATGATGTTACTTCTTTTTGTTTTTCGTTATTTCTCTTCAAAACTTTTTTGAAAGCATGAAATATCAAATATCAAAGAAAATCATGTTCAACATAATCAAATATGCAATTGCGTAGATTCATTCCAAAATGATAAATTGCTAGATCACAAGTGGGCTACATTAGAATTAGAGTTGGCCCTTTCTACTAAGGTATACACCATATAATGTACATACAAGTTTCAAAAATGTTATTAGTCCAAGATACATCAAAATCAATGAATAGGAAAAGTAAAGAATCAACTCCCATGCCCTAATCATGGTGTACTCATATCTTAAAGAAAGGGTAAATGAGCTTTATTAGTCTAGTGGGTTTATCTCTCACCTAATCAAGCATATACACGCATAGATTGTGCAAAAACTTCAAGAAATTAAGTATTTCAAATAGCAATTTGATTTATGTCAATCATTAGGTAGGTTAAGTAAGCATTAAGGTAGTTTACTAGCCACTAAAACCCATAGGAGAAATTTAGTCGGTCGTGATATCATGCACATGACCCAAGATAATCATGGTACATGAAGGCTGACTGTGTTTTTATTCAAAGGCATATCAATCCCCAAACTAAGATCAAATAAGGAAAGTTTTTCAAACAAAACATTTTAACCCATGCACTAAAATTAAATATGGAAGGTTTTAGTTGAGGAAAATAATATTAATACTGGTGGACTGCCAATGACACCTTAAGGTTGGATGTCCCAGGAAGTATATTCTTATCATAATCATATTTATTATATATAGTCAACATAACATTTCAAATAGCATGTCGATCACTAGATACACATGTATCAACATTTCTTATAACAAATGAATAGATATAACTTTATATTTCATGTCAACTTAGCATGCTTCACAAATTTGTTCGTCATAATAAATGGTGTGCGAACAATACCAATGCATCTAAAATTATCATAATGTGGACCTTAAACTTTCATGGTCCTTATCATGGTATAAATTAATTATCTCATAACATATGCATGAATATCACATCATATATCACATATCAAGGCAAAAATTGCATACAAACATGTGTTTTTGAAATCGTGTACTCTAATATTTACTAATATTCATTTTCATAATGCATACATATGTTAGTTTAGCAAGAAAATAGGAACAAACAACAATTACCTACACTTTTGATCTATAAAATCCTTGAGAACCACATGAAGTCACTCCACTAATGCATCCTCAATCACATCTACATGTACAAAAGTGTTCATTTTAGAGTGTGATACTTGTATTAAATCATGTGAAATGCAAACATTTTGGTCTTCTAAAATCCACCATCAATTCCCCCAAGGTTTAGCCAAAATGCATGCGTGCAATTGACATAATCACACAATCTACTCTCTATACTGAGCCAATGCAACATGCCACATTGTGCGTCAGAACTATTCTGGGTTGTACAGTGCCTTGCCTTATGTTGTGTGCATAGGGAAATACGCCATTTTTCATCTCAATTTTGGCCCTTATCAAGGTTGATTCTCCAAGTTCTAAGATACTTTTAGTTCATCTCTTAGTGTTTTATAAGATCAATGTCATTTGATCACTTGTATCGAGGAGGTTGAGGTCAAAAATCATGTTTTTCTTAGTTGGTTGATGATTTGAAAATAACATTGTGAGTGTGGTCACTTCCTATTTTTTAGATACTTGGTTCTCACCCTTCAAGTCATCATTGCAGGCCATTCTTATGGCATTTCAAAGATGCTAGCAGTACTGGCAAAAGGTATACGGGTTGTGGTTTGATATCCCTTTTATCAATGTTAAAAATGAGTCCAAAGTGGGTTAGTTGTTAGGTCATAGATTCTTGGATCTTGCCCTACTTTATGAGCTTGATTCTTAGTCTATCAAACATAGATTTATGCAATCCTTGAAGCATTGTGATCATGGCAAATGCCACAATCCAATCGTTCATTAGTCTAAGCATGGTGTGATCTATAATTTACACAAAACATCCTCCAAAGTAGTTGGATAAACCATGCTTTATGTCATGAACATTATATTCTTGACTTGATCTTTTCCAACATATGTGAAAGTAGGGATAAAATAAATTTAGAAATACTTACAATGGGGTCCTACTTGCTCGTTTCAAGATCTCCAAACTTAGCAAATCTGCTCCCCCACATTCTCACACTTATCCTTAACATTTGCACATTTAAAGAATGATGAATGTCATTTTCATGCCCTCTTTTTGAAACTTAAGGATGGTAAGTCAATAGGTCTTATCATAAGCTGCTGTAAGGTAAGAAAAGGAATTCAAACTAAGAAAAAAGCCTCATACTAAATGTTGGGTTGTGCAAAAACATGGGAAAAAGAAATCATTATTGCAACTATCCACTTACACCAATTCGAAAAGCATGCAATGACCTATCTTTCTAATTATCTAACCTTCCATAGAGAACATGATCCAAGCTAAGCTCTAAATGGCCAATGAGTATTAAATATTCTCTTCCACACTTATGACATGTGGCATCTAATAGATCTTTGGATTAGTAGGGATCTTGATGCAAAGTAGGCAACTTAAAATAGTGTGTTCTGGGCAACCTAAAGTATAACACCCCAATCCCCTGAGACAGGTTTAAGCTCAACCACAAGGCAGGTTGGGTCCTATGTTACATTTACAAGTACACAACTTGTATCTCAATTCCTTTATTTTAACACTTATTGAAATATTCATAAATACACTTCCTTTGAGTTTAATTTTCAACAAGATAATACAATTGAATAAAGGAAAACTTCAAACACTTTATTTATTCAAAATAAAATAAAAAAATACATTATTGAATTCATATAATCCAAAGAAAGAGTACATAACTCTAAAATTTTAAACAAAAACTCAGCGAAAATCTTTATTCAAAATTTGGGCAATATGCCCTTACATAGAAACTTTCTAAAAATAGTCTTTCTAATTCCTTAACAAGCTTGATCATACATTTCAAATTCCTGAAAAATAAAAGGAAGGGGTGAGTACATAGCCTTGTGGATCATTCATTAAATAACTAAGTTACTATTTCAAATCAATAGCACATCCAAATTCAAACACTTTCATGTATTAAGTGATTCAAGTAACGTTTTGGTTGTAGTTGACATTAAGACTGAAAGGGGTTCTACCCCCTTGATGTTCATAATTTAGATACATCTCTTTAGGGTAAAAAGACATTTCTTTGTCACTTTCCATTGGATGCCACATACCAAGTATCCCTTAGTTGCACTCTGCAACCACACACTCTAAACATGTGTTAAGAACACCAATAACACCCATACGGGTCACTATGACAGTACATGGTTCTTATCTTCATTTTTTTATATTTAAGCGTCACATAATAATAAAAGAAATTCAAAATGTAAATTTTAGAATTTTAAACAACCAAGAAAACATAAAAACATCACATAGCATGCTTGAAATATTGAATTAATCCTACACATGGATTTTAAGCGTAGCATGCTCTCATGAGTGATTAAATTATAAACACATGCTAAGCTAAAATTAAAATATGATCAAACATGCTGAAACTAAAATAGAACATACTGAAAACTAGAATTCAAACAAGCATAAACATGCTAGAAATTTAAAAGAGCGAAGTAGGAGTTCAAGAAATTTCTTCCTCCTTAATCTGCGTTTCTTTGTAGAATTTGGTAGAGGTTCCCTTATCTACCACTTTCAGAACTTCAAGAACTTCTAATTACCAACAAAACTACTTCAATAACTCTCTATAATATTGAAATAAGAACTTCTCACACAAGAAATAAACGAGAGTGAGAAGGGATGTAACACCCCAACCTCCTAGAGACAGGTTTAAGCTCAACCACAAGGCGGGTGGGGTCCAATGTTACATTTACAAGTACACAACTTGCATCACTTTCTATTATCTCAAGTCTTATTATTTTTCAATGAGCACACAACCCAAATAATTTAACTCTAATTTAATAAGACTATTACAAGAGAGATAAAAAAACTTCAATCTTTATTTATTAAATAAAATGAAGGGATACATTCTTGAAATTCAAATAATGAAAAGGGGAATACATAACTCTAAAATTTAAAAGTAAAATTTAGTGGAAGTCTTTATTCAAAATTTGGGCAATATGCGCTTACATAGTAACTTTTTTAAAATAGAGTTTCTAATCCCTTAGCAAGCTTGATCAAATTCCTGAAAAATAAAAGGAAGGGGTGAGCACATAGCCCAGTGGATCATTCATCAAACTACTAATTTACTAATTCAAATTAGAAGTACATTTAATTACAATCACTTACAAACATTAAGCATTTTAAACAATATCTTGTTAGTGTTCTATATTTGACCAAAAGGGGTTTTTAATCCCTTGATATTCTTCATTAAAATAATCCTATTCTGGGATGAAATGACAATTCATCTTGTCACATTTCATTGAAAATAAGGATCACATGTCCATATTCCAAGTATTTTAAAACACATCCACACTTAGTGGTGTTACTCATATACACTAAATATATGCAAAGAACACCCATAGCATCACTTAGACTACTATGATGGTACGTGGTTGTTTCTCATATTTAATTTCAAATAAATATGAAACAAGATCATAATAATTAATGTCAGAATTTAAATAATCAAGAGAACATGAAAACATACATGACATGATTAAAAATTCAAAAATAAGCCTAAGCATGATTTTTAAGCATGTTGTGTTATTATGTATGGATTAAAATATGAGAACATGTTAAATTGAAAATAAAACTTGATCAAACATGCTTCAAACTGAAATATACACATGTTGAAATCTAAAAACAAACATGAATATACTAAAGAATTGAAGTAGTAAAGAAGGAGTTTTAGAAATTCCCTCCACCTTAATTCGAGTTTCTTTGTAGAATTCGACAGAGGTTCCCTTATCCACCACTTTTAGAACTTCTAATCACCTGCAAAAATACTTCAACAACTCTCTAAAATACTAAAATAAGAACTTTTCACACAAGAAAGAAAAGAGAATGAGAAGAGGTGCCAAGAAGAAGGCAAGAACAAGCAAAGAGGGAAGTATCAACTCTTTGCTTTGGGAAGAGATGAATGTGAGCAAGAGGGGGTATTTATAAGTGTTCATGAGCACAAGGGGGGCATCTAGGGCAAGTAGGGCAGCTCACCACGTTTGGGCATGTTTCCAAACTCATAAGAAAATCGTTTCAGTGAGAAAGGCAAGTGTGCTCATGGTTGACAAGTGGGACCACTAAGGTTTCCAATCCAAATGTGAGCAAAATCTTTGAACCTTATTTGTTTCTTTTATGTATGTGAATACAATTAAAGGTTTAGAATACATTCTAATATCTCTTGGATGTCCTCTATTAGTAGGAAAACATTCTAATATGTTGTAATTCGTAAAATCAAACAAGTTTTTAATATGAGCACACAAAAACAAAGCTTTGGAATGTTTCTTATTTCCTTGGATTCTCTCCCTTTTTAGCTCCACATGTGAGCTTGAGGTAAGTTTCTATTTTCTGATTCTTTTTTAGGTGAAGGAATCTTTCTATATCTCTTTAAATCAGCCACTCTCATCAAACTTCTATCTTGGATTTGTCACATGTGTGCCCACACACACACAATTATGAGACATTTTATATGTAACCTTAGTATACATGATCATTTATCTTGGCACATGGAATCGTTCTTCATGGTTTCTATAGGTGTGAGCATACTTGATCATTTATATGGCACATGGGATCATTCTTCGTGGTTTCAAATAATGGACACGTCCCATGGTGCTTAGGGTAGGGTAGGGTGCACATGATCATGGTGTTCCACTCATGTAACTTGCACATGTTAGGGGTGGCCATGACTTCATGGGTTCACAAAAATTAAATAAAAATTAATATCTCCTTATTTAAAAGGAACTGTGATTTATAACCTATAGTTTAAAATCACATGAACCTAATGCACATTTTAAGGTATGGTTTTGCCCTAGGTGATTTTCTTTCAAAAACTTTCCTTATTTAAGGCCCACTGACGTCACTAGGCAAATGAAAATTTAAATCTTGGCCAATTGTTTTGATTTTTGGATATTTCATTCATTTTGTTAGTTCATGTCATTCCATTTCATTTCGGGTCATTTTGATACCCCAAAGTACCCTAAATGACAATTCTTTCTAATTTGGACCTCTTGAAGGGCTTTTGGCAAATTATAACCTTAACCTCAACCAATTGTTCTAATTTTTGGATATGCCATTCATTTTGTTAGTTCATGTTATTCTGTTTCATTTCATATCATTTCGATCCCATGAAGTACCCTAAATGACAATTTTTTCTAATTTGGACCCCCTGAAGGGTGTTTCGCAAATGAAAACCTTAACCTCGACCAATTATTCTAATTTTTGGATATGTTGTCCCATTAGTTGGTTCATGTCATCTTACTTCATTTCAAGTTGTTTTGGGTTCCTAAAGGTTACCAAATAGACTTTCGAAAACCTATCAAATTTAGCCTTGAAATAAGCCTGGATTCATTTTGCACCTAATTTTACTAAATTGATCTTGAATTTCATTTAACTAAATACAAAGTTTTTGAGGTATTACAAGGGGTGCTAAGAAGAGGGCAAGAACAAAAAAAGAGAAAAGTGTCAACTCTTTGCTTTGGGATGAGATGAATGTGAGCAAGAGAGAATATTTATAGGTGTTCATAAGCACAAGGGGGCATCTAGGGCAGCTCATCACGTTTGGGCATGTTTCTAAACTCATAAGGAGATGGTTTGCATAAAGAGGGCAAGTGTGGTCATGGTTGGCAAGTGGGACCACTATGGCTTTTTAGTTCAAAAGATATGAGTACAATCTTGTTTCCTAAGTATGTGTGAACTCAAAAGAGATTTAAATCATATTCTAATTCAAATGGGACATCCCATTTGTGCTCATGGACACTTTTCTTTTTGGTTTCCTTGCTTGCTCATCACATAAACACACAAGGGATATTTTCCCATTCTCTTATTTCTTGGACATCAAGCATGGGTGCACAATATCGGATTTGAGAGGACACCATATAATAGTCAAAGATGATCATCTTGGTTCCAAGAAACTATCTAAATAGGGTTGTTCACATGTGTGCACACACACATGTACATGGTTGGGCTGATTTTGGCTTAAGTGGGTGTGAATGTACACAATCAAGTGGGGGTGTATATGGAATCATGTTTCATGGTTTCTAGACATATAAAACATCTACTAATGTGGGTATATTGAATCATTTGGATGGAACATGGGATCATTTTACAAGGATTCAAATAATGGACACATTCCATAAAACTTTGGGTAGGGTAGGGTACACATGATCATGGTGTTTCACCCATGTAACTTGCATATGTTAAGGTTGACCATGACTTCATGTGTTCCCAAAAATCAAATAAAAATTAATATCTCCTTATTTACATGGAATTATGATTTATATCCTATAGTTTTGGAATCACATGAACCTAATGCACATTTTAAGGTATGGTTTGACCCTAAGTGATTTTCTTTAAAAAACTTTCTTTATTTAAGACCCACTGAGGTTACTAGGTAAATGAAAATCTAAATCTTGGCCAATTGTTCTGATTTTTGGATATGTCATTCATTTCATTAGTTCATGCCATTCCGTTTCGTTTTGCGTCATTTCGTTCCCTCAAAGTACCTTAAATGACAATTCTTTCTAATTTGAACCCCTTGAAGGGCATTTGGTAAATGAAAACCTTAACCTCGATCAATTGTTCTAATTTTTGAATATGTTGTCCCCTTAGTTGGTTCATGTCACCTAACTTCATTTCAAGTTGTTTTGGGTCCCTGAGGGGCACTAAATGAGAGTTTTGAAGCATGCCAAATTTAGCCCTAAAGTGAACTCGGATTCATTTTGCACGCAAATTTCACTAAATAAATGATAAATTTCATTTAATTGAGTACAAAGAATTATAACCTACTCTCCTTAGAAAAGTTTCATCCTTGAAATTTGTACATAACTAAGGATTTCTAGTTAATAGTTGTGGATACTTAATCTCCATCTCACTTTCGAGTTCCCAAGTAGTTTCTTTCACCCCGTGATATTTCCACAGTTCCTTTACTAACAGGATATCCTTCGTTCATATACTTTGTATTTTATGGTCGAGGATTCTGACTGTTGTTTTCTCATAAGTAGCATCATCTTGAATATTAACTTCCTCCTAGTGGATGATGTGAGATGGGTCAGGTTCGTACTTTTTAACATGGATACATAGAATACGTTATGAGCTAAAGTCATTTGGTTTAGTAAGTCCAACTTATAAGCACATTTGCCAATTCTTCTAAGTATTTCAAAGGGTCTAACAAACCTCAGAGATAATTTTCTTTTGAATCTGAACCTCTTGATGGCCTTCTGAGGACTAATTCTCAAAATACTTTGTCCCCAAATTGGAATTCTAGTGGTCTTCTCCTCTTGTCAGCATAGCTCTTTCGACAATTTTGTGTTGTAGGCAGCCTCTTTTGTATTAACTTGACTTGGTTATTAATTTCTTCCACCAAATCTGGTTCCATTAATACATAATCCTTAAGTTCAGCCCAACAGGTAGGTGATCTATAGAGTCTTCCATAAAGAGTCTCGAATAGAGTCATCTTAATTAACTTTCCTGATAACTATTGTTAAAGGCAAACTCTGCTAAATGTAAGTACTTGCTCCAATTCCCTTTGAAGTCTAAAACACAAGACCTCAACATATCTTCTAAAGTTTGGATAACTCTTTCAGACTGACCATCCGTCTGAGGGTGAAATGTTGTATTCATGGTGAGCTTAGTACCCATCTCCTTCTTAAACTCTGCCAGAACTGTAAGTGAAGCGAAAGTCTCTATCAGACATAATAGTTTTGGGCACACCATAAAGCATGACTATCTCTTTCACATAAATTTCTTCTAACTTATTGATTTGGTCTGTGGATCTAATTGACAAGGAATGAACAACTTTGGTGAAACGATCCATAGTCACCCAAACAGTATCTTCTCCTTTTTTATTCTTGGGCAAACTATTGACAAAATCCATGGCAATGTTATCCTGCTTCCATTCAAGGATAGAGAGTGGTTGTAACATTCTAGAGGGTTTTTGATGTTCTGCTTTCACTTGTTGACAGGTTAAGCACTTGGCAACATACTTAGCCATATCCCTCTTCATTCTTCTCCACCAGTAAGTCTTTTTGAGGTTCTGGTAAATCTTATCTCCACTTAGATACATTGTACACTTGGTTTGATGAGATTTATCTAGTATGGTTTGCTTACTCTGTCCCTTTTGAGGTACATAGATCCTCTCTTCAAGCCTTAGGATATTTTGGGCATCTAACCTAAAGTCAAAATGCTTACCTTGTTCAACTCCTTCTATCAGACCTACAAGCCACTTGTCTTGCCTTTGTTCCTCCCTGATCTGACGTAGTAGATCCGGTTGGCGAAACATGCTGTAAAGGTAAGGTTACTTGTCATTCAAGGTTATCCTCAACCTAAACTCTTCAATCAACTAGTACATTTGGCCCTTTTCTTCTCCTAGGTGGTTGAACTTTCTATTCAAAGCATCAACCACCACTTTGGCCTTCCCCAGATGGTAGTGTAATATGAAATCATAGTCCTTGAGGAACTCTATCCACCTACATTGCCTGAGGTTCAAATCTTTCTGGGTGTAGATGTACTTCAAACTCTTATGATCTGAAAATAAATCGAATTTTTCACTATAAAGGTAACGTTTCCAAATCTTCAGGGCAAATACGATGGCCACCAATTCTAGGTCGTGAGTAAAGTAATTCTTCTCACGGACCTACAGTTGTCGTGAGGCATAAGTGACTACTTGTCTTTCCTGCATCAATACTGCTCCAAGTCCATTCAGCGATGCATCAATATAGAGAATAAAGGTAACATCATGGGTTGGAGTGACTAGGACAGGGGCCATAGTGAATCTCTTCTTCAGTTCTTGGAATGATTGTTTACGCTTCTCATTCCAATCGAACTTAACTCCCTTCTTGGTCAGTTTGGTCATAAGTTCTGCTAGTTTGGAGAAATATTGGATGAACCTTCTATAATACGAGGCAAGGCCTAAGAAGTTCCTAATTTCTATAAATGTTTTGGGTTGCTTCAAATCCATAACTGCTTTCACCTTTTTTAGGTCTACAGAGATGTTTTTTGCTGATACCACATGACTAAGAAACTTGACTGTCTTCATCTAGAACTCATACTTGTTGAACTTGGCATCTAATTAATGCCTTCTAAGTGTTTTCAACACTATCTACAAGCGTTTTAAGCGTTCCACCTTTGACTTAGAGTAGATTAGGATTTCATCTATGAATACCACCACAAATTGATCAAGATACTATCTAAACACTCGGTTCATCAAGTCCATGAATGTTGCTGGGGCATTGGTCAAACCAAAGGGCATCATAGTGAACTTAAAGTGTTCATATCTTGTTCTGAAGGCAGTTTTGTATATATCAAACTCCTTAATTCTCAACTGGTGATATCCTGACCTAAGATCAATCTTTGAGAAATGAGTGGCTCCTCTCAATTTATCAAATAGGTCATCAATCCTTGGCAGATGATACTTATTCTTTACTGTAGCTTGGTTCAGCTTCTGATAATTGACACAAAGTCTCATAGAGCCATCTTTCTTTTTCACAAACAACACCGGAGCTCCCCAAGGTGATTCACTCGACCTGATAAAACCTTTCTCTCAAAGCTTATCGAGTTAAGACTTTAACTCAATCAATTCTACTGGCGCCATTCTGTAAGAAGGTATGGCGATAGGGTTGGTTCCAGGGTAAAGTTCAATCTTGAACTCTAACTCTCTAGTGGGTGGTAGTCCAGGTAAGTCCTCTGGGAACACATCTTCGTACTCATTAACCATTGCCAGGTCTTGGATTCTCTTTAGTTCAACAGGTTCCTCCACTGAGAGTTCCTAAGAATTCATTTTTTTGCTTTAAGCAATTCAACATAGCTATGGTTGGACTTCTTGTTAATCTTTGCATATCCCCATTGATTCTATAGGTTTCCTCCGAAGGTAGGGTTATAGTCACCCGTCTTCTAGGACAATCTATCTGGACTTGGTACTAGTCTAACCAATCCATTCCCAAGATTACATCATAGCCATAAAAAGGTAAGGTACATAGGTCAACTATAGGTTTCCTCCGAAGGTAGGGTCATAGTGGTCCCTATTGGTGTGGACACATTCAAAGATACAAGTAGTATTTTCGTCACAAGTTGTAACCTATCAGTTAGTTGTTCAGAAATAAAAGATTTAAAGGCACCCGAGTCAAACAACAATTTCACGACATCATTAAACAACAAAAATATACCTTCTACTGCAGGGACCTGGTCTTCCTAAGCCTCAACAGTGAACATTCTGGCCTGGTTTTGCCTACAACCCTGGTTATGCCTCTAATTGGCATTCAACTATTGTTACCTCCCTTGAGAACTACCGTTCTGACCTCCTCCCTACTATGGTTGTTGCTGTGGAGCTCGAGCATGTGCATTAGGACAATCTCTAGCCAGATGACCCTTCTGTGTAATAACCCGTAAATTTTTAATGTGAACACGTTGACAATGGAATTGCGAAATAAATTAATCAAGAAAAATAAATTGATAAAACCATGTTTTATAACTATATAGATATATGAAAATAAATATATTGATGTTTATTACGATTGGTGTAGAAAATAATAATAATAATAATAATAATAATAATAATAATAATAATAATAATAATAATAATCTAAAGAAAGAAAAATAAAAATGACCTTGAATGTTTCAACACGTACACATTAAAAAATGAATTTTAAAATATTAAATAAATATAAAAATGTCTGGAAACAAGATTTAAATATTTATTATAATATTTATTAAAAAATAAAATAAATCACTTTGGTTGAAATGGGGAAAGATAAGAAAACAAAAAGGATACTTATGGTGGGGCCTTTTTGAATTGATTTCGGAAAAAAAGGGGAACTGGGCAAAAATTTTCTCTATGAACAGTAACCACTTGTACTGTTCATCTATGGGTACTATTCATGTGGTTACTATTTATCCCATTTTTAATTGCCAAACAGACAACAAACCAGGAAGAAAAAATGCAAAGAGTCGATTTTTTGGGGCATCTGATTTTTGGTCATTGGAGATCCGATTTTCGCCCAGAGATAGTCAAAATGATCCAGATCAGATCTAGAACAATTCTAAGTGTCTAAGGTAAGATTCTAAAGTTGTAAGCTCGTTCAAATCAGTTCCCATTGGCTAACAACATCAAAATAGCAAAATTGAACTGTGATTTGGGGTTTTGATGCACAGAATGATTTAGAGTGAATTGAGCTTAGATCTTCCTTTTAAATTAATGAATTAATGAGTATGGACTGAATTCTGAAAATTTTGATTGTTCATTTTGCAGTTTTTGAAGAATCTAACAGAATTGATCAGATCTGGGCGATTTGGGGGCAAAAATTCTTCGGAGAAGGATAAAACTCGATCCGTTCAATGTTTGAGGTAACAACAGAATTAAAGTTGTTATATTCTGAATTTGGAAGAAAATGAATGTAGTTTTGTATGTTGATGTGGTGAAATGGAAAATCCAAATTTTGGAAAATCTTGATTTAAGATGCAATTTTTTGGATAGGTAATAACACTCAATACACTCATCCTCTGAAGAAGTGGTTAGTTTTAAATATGTTTAATTCTTAATTTGGAACGCGTTGACTATAATTTCATACCTTAAGGTGATAATAATGGAAAAATAGATTTTTAAGCCTTTTGAAAAAAAGTGAAATTTTAATGATGAAATTTACATTTTCAGACTTTGGACTTTGAGTGTTGATCTTCACGAGTAGGCGCAAGGGTCATTCCACATTATCAGGTGGGCGAGATTTTCTTGCTCACTAATATTATGTAGATTTTAAGTCCAAAGCATGATGTTTGTGTAGCCTAGGATGTTAGATAGCATGCTAGGATGTGTATAATTCTTGAATGTTTTGATTGACGATTGAGCATAATGTCTGGTTATATGCTTTCAGTATTTGCTTGAATATGAGGCATAATGTTTAGTTATTTATATCGTTTGCTACATGATTTATATACCTTGAATGATGATATGGTATGGAATGAAATCTATTGAAACTAAAGAAGATTAAATTAAGATTTAATAATTCCATGTATCAGGGCGATGGTGGCATCTATTGACGACTCCTAGACGTGGCCATATTTGCCGCACGACTCTTCTAGATCCCATCGTTGGTGTTCTTAATGAAGCCTCCTACAAACACTGAGGGTTCCTTGGATGGGTGAGTAGTGAACATATGCCATTGCACCTGTTCTTGGATGTTGTGACAGGTCGAGAACGGTATCGTGGCTCGAGACGGTATCGGCTAGGATAGATTTCGTGTCATAGAGGGACACCGGGAGTATAGCTCTTTCGGTCTTAGAGTACAATAAAACAATTGAATGTTTGAAACGATTAATGTAATGAAAGTGTGTGCATGTTTTGGATTTTGGTTTTATATAATGTCAGTGATGTGTATGGATGATCCACTGGGTTTTCGAGCTCACCCTACTTTCTTTTACAGGTACTCACAGAGGTGGAGTACACTAGTTGATCGATCGATCAAGAGTCGGTAAGTGACCTCACTAGGAGGCCACTGTTGGACTTGTATTTCTATTTTTGTTTCATTTTCACAAATCTTGTATATATGTTTTGAATAGGACACGCGACCATTTATTTTCTTTTGGAACTGTTTTACATTTTAAAATGTTATTTGGGACTTTGGCACTGTGAGCCTATTTTAGATCATAAATTTTGAAGTGTATTTTAAGATGTTGCCTTCAGAGGCTAATGACACATATATGTTTAGTTTTACTTAAACCTTATTATATGGGTTGGTGATTTTAATGGATTCTACTGTAGTAATTTATTTTCATTATCAATATCGACTGTGAAAAAATTTGGTGAAGTATTTGAAATTATTTTTCTGAGTTATGATATTTGTTGATAGACTTAATATGATTTTCTATCAAGATTGATATGTTTTCTCAATTTATGAAATTGATAACGAATTTATTGAGTTGAAAAGAGGTTGATGACCCCTAGTTCTCGACAGATCAGACCCGTGAAAATGTGAAAAGTTTCGCACGCATGGCATCTAAGTCGAAGGGAGTGTTTATCTATGCGCTGGGCCCTACATGACGCGTGTAGGAGGACTTGGGTTCCGGTCCCGGGGCTTGGGGTGTCACATGCTGGTTGTTCACAAAACAAAGCCTTTGATTCCTTACTTGTTCCCTTGACTTGTTCTTGACCTGCCCTTATTTTTGTGTATGTGGTGCTTTCGCACCATTCTTTCTTTTCTTCTGAGCCCCTTGATAATTTTTATTCCCTGGGCTCTTATTCTTTTCCCTCAACCTTTGTTCCAGGTTGAGTTCTTATTCTAGTGTTAGGGCATTTTTTTACGACGTCTTCATAAGCTTTTAGGCCCAGAGTCATCACTATCTTTTGGATCTCCATCTTGAAACCCTGTGTGAATCAATTGGCCTTTCTTTTCTCTTCCTTGATCAAATCTAGGGAGAATTTGGCCAGTTCGGTGAACTTCTTCTCATATTCAGCTACATTAATGTCCCTTTGATTCAATCAAACAAAGTTCTCCTATAGCTTACTCAAGGTTGCCTCTGAAAAGAACTTTTCATAGAAGATTTCTGAGAAGTTCTCCTAGCTCATGGCATCCATATTTGTATTAGGGTCCATCCTTATCATACGCCACCAACTTCTCACTGGCCCTTTGAAGTGGTGTTTGGCTAGTGCCACCCGTCTCGACCTAGTTACCTTCAGTACATTGAGAATCTCTTCCATCTCTTGGTACCAGTGGTCTACCGAGATGCAATATGTGGTCCCATCAAATAAAAGAGGATGGAGCTTCTATAGCTCTATTAGCATCTTCCTTTGTTTCTCATCTTCCAAACCCTCCTGAGCCCTCTGATGTTCGAGATCTTGGGCCACAGGTGCTGGGTGTTGAACCTAGATAGGTTCAGGTACTTGATGTTGTGGAGCCACCTGAGGTATTATCTGCGGAAGTGCCCTCAATAGTTGATTCAGCACCCTCTGCGACATGTCATTCATCATGTCCTCCATCCATGCCTTTATTCTAGCAGCCACTTCTTGTTCCCGTTGCTCAGTTTCATCAAAGGTAGTGGATTGAGTAGCGTACCTTCTTGTCCCACCATTGTCTATAAATCGAGTAGGTTGTTAGTATTTGCCTCATCAAATGTTCGTACTATCATAACTCTAGATTCTTGTATCTAGGTTCTCGATTTGTTCAGTGACCTAAAGGTTTTTCTTCTAGGTTATTTTCATGCATGGGTACAAGATTTGGTCTCAAAGAAATTAAACATTACAACATGCATATTAGACAATTATACAATAAAGCTAGCACAACAAGGTTCCAAGCTTCCACCTAAGGTTTTAGGTTCAATGTCCCACACCACTCTACTCCTTCCACTTAGGCTTCCACCTAAAACAGAGCCACACCCAAACAATTTTGCAAATTGCTCGATAACTAAGGTTCCCGAGCCCACTATACTGTACCATCCCATACCAGCAAGGATAGAGAAACCCGTTTTACTAGAGTTACTGATCATTCACCACACATGGTCTATCATTCTCCGAGTCTAGGCTTCCTCCATAACCCTGAATTCCTATGCATCCCATACTATATAAAAGTCGAAAGATATTGAAGCTTCCCGATCCTATGTCCTGATCAAAAAATTTTTGTTTTCACACAAGTTTCAGTTTCTAGCCTATATCCTAAAGATTCATGCTTTTGATACACTACGCCACCCATGGCTACACCACGTTTCTACCTAGGGTCTTTCCTCTAGACCTAGGGTTGAATTTGGTTGACTAACAACCTCTGTATTGTTAAGATACCACCTTTGGCCTCTTTTTTTGACTTCTAATCAGTTTATTGCCCTAATTTTCTACCTTCTAATTTTCCTTTTATAGAATGTAAGGGTCTTCTTCAACTCAGACCACTCGTATAAGCTAGTAGGACAACCTCTAGATCGGGCGGTGAGACCGAAGTCTGCATAGCAACCGCGCTTTCTAGGGCAGAATAACTCACATCTCTTTCAATATTTAGCTTTACTCAGGACAAGGCTTACCCACTATCAGCTCAACTTGTAGTCTTTGTATCCAAACAAAACATTTCAAAAATATATATTTCCTTTTTGAGATCACTTTCTAAAACGTTTTTCAATTTCAAAACTAGAAGGTAGGGCATTTAAGATTCGATTTAATTTAGAGTGAACTCTAATTTGAGTTTCTAATTCTAGTCAAATAGCCACTAATTGGCTTTCTAATTCTAGCCCAAGGCATTCAAGATTCAATTCGATTCAAAGTAAAACCCTAATTTGAGTTTCTAATTCTAGTCAAACAGCCATTGATTGACTTTCTAATTCTAGCCCAAGGCACCTAAAGCCTAAGCTTTGATACCACCTTTGTAACACCCCAACCCCCTAGAGACAGGTTTAACCTCAACCACAAGGTAGGTTGGGTCCTATGTTACATTTACAAGTACACAACTTGCATCTCAATTCCTTTATTCTAAAACTTATTGAAATATTCATAAATATACTTCCATTTGAGTTTATTTTCAACAAGATAATACAAGTAAATAAAGGAAAACTTTAAACTCTTTATTTATTCAAAATAAAATAAAAAATACAATATTGAATTTATATAATCAAAAGAAAGAGTACGTAACTCCAAAATTTAAAACAAAAATTCAGTGGAAGTCTTTATTCAAAATTAGGGCAATATGCCCTTATATAGAAACTGTAACACCCCAACCCCCAAGAGATAGGTTTAAGCTCAACCACAAAGCAGTTGGGTCCAATGTTACATTTATAAGTACACAACTTGCATCACTTTCTATTATCTCAAGTCTTATTATTTCTCAATCAGCACACAACCCAAATAATTTAATTCTAATATAATTTGACTATTACAAGAGAGATAAAAGAAAAACTTCAATCTTTATTTATTGAATAAAATAAAGGGATACATGCTTGAAATTCAAATAATAAAAAGGGGAGTCCATAACTTTAAAATTTTAAAAAAAATTCAGCGAAAGTTTTCATTTAATTTTGGGACATATGCCCTTATAATATGAACTTTCTTTTAACAAAGTAGATTTTTCAAAAATTCATAGTCTTCATGTAATTTAAATTCCTGAAAAATTAAAGGAAATGGTGAGTACATAGCCCAGTAGATCATTTATCAAAGTACTAATTTACTAATTTAAATCAAAAGTACATCCAATTTCAATCACTTATAAGCATTAAGCATTTCAAACAATATCTTGTTAGTGTTGTATATTTGACCAAAAGGGGTTCTTAATCCCTTGATGTTCTTGATTAAAATACTCCTATTCTGAGATGGAATGACAATTAATTTTGTCACATTCCATTGGAAATAAGGATCACATGTCCACATTCCACATATTTTTAAAACACATCTACACTTAGTGATGTTACCTATATACACTAAGTATATGCAAAAAACACCCATAGCATCACTTAGACTACTATGATGATATGTAGTTCTTTTCTTCACTTTCTCATATTTAATTTCAAATAAATATGAAACAAGATCATAATAATTAATATCATAATTTAAATAATCAAGAGAACATGGAAAACATACATGGCATGCTTGAAAATCCAAAAATAAGCCTAAGCATGTTATGCTATCATGTATGAAATAAAACATGAAAACAAAGTAAATTTAAAATAAAACTTGATCAAACATGCTTTAAACCAAAATATAAATATGCTGAAAACTAAAAGCAAACATGAATATACTAAAAACTTGAAGTAGTAAAGAAGGAGCTCTAGAAATCTCCTCCACCTTAATTCGAGTTTCTTTATAGAATCCGACAGAGGTTCCCCTTATCTACCACTTTTAGAACTTCAAGAACTTCCAATCACTAACAAAAATATTTCAACGACTCTCTAAGATACTAAAATAATAACTTCTCTCACAAGAAAGAAAAGAAAGTGAGAAGAGGTGTCAAGAAGAGAGCAAGAACAAACAAAGAGGGAAGTGTCAACTCTTTGTTTTGGAATGAAATTAATATGAGCAAGTGGGGATATTTATAGTTGTTCATGAGCACAAGGGGGCATATAGGGCAGCTAGGGTAGTTCAACGCGTTTGGGCTTGTTTCCAAACTCATAAGGGCATGGTTTGCATAAAGAAGGCAAGTGTGCTCATGGTTAGCAAGTAGGACCACTATGACTTTCTAATTCAAAAGATATGAATATAGTCTTGTTTCCTAACTATGTTGAACACAAAAGAGGTTTAAATCATATTCTAATTCAAATAGGAAATCCCCTATGTGCTCATGACAACTTTTCTTTTTTGGTTTCCTTGCTTGCTCATCACATAAACACATAAAGAATACTTTCCCATTTTCTTATTTCTTGGACATCAAGCATGGGTGTACAATATCAAATTTAAAAGACATCATATAATAGTCAAAGATGCTCATCTTGGTTCCAAGAAACTATCTAAATGGGTTTGCTCACATATGTGCACACACACATGTACATAGTTGGGCCGATTTTGGCTCAAGTGGGTGTAGGTGTACAAAATCAAGTGGGGATGTATATGGAATCATGTCTTATGGTTTCTAGACCATATAAAATGTCTATTAATGTGGGTGTACTGAATCATTTGCATTGAACATGGGATCATTTTACAAGGATTCAAATAAAGGAAACATCCCATGAAGCTTAGGGTAGGATGAGGGTATACATGATCATGGTGTTTTACCCATGTGACTTGCACATCCTTAGGGTGGCCATCACTTCATGGGTTCACAAAAATTCAATAAAAATTAATATCTCATTATTTACAAGGAATTATAATTTATAACCTATAATTTTGGAATCACATGAAGCTAATGCACATTTTAAGGTATGGCTTAGCCCAAGGTGATTTTCCTTCAAAAACTTTCTTTATTTAAGACCCACTGAGGTCATTAGGCAAATGAAAATCTAAATCTTGGCCAATTGTACTGATTGTTTGATATGTCATTGATTTTGTTATTTCATGTCATTTTATTTTGTTTCAGGTCATTTCGATCCCCCGAAGCACCTTAAATGTCAATTCTTTCTAATTTGGACCCCTTGAAGGGTGTTTGGTAAATGAAAACCCTAACCTCGACCAATTGTTCTAATTTTCGAATATGTTGTCTAATTATTTGGTTCATGTCACCTTACTTCATTTTAAGTTGTTTTGGGTCTCTAAAGGTCACCAAATGAGACTTTTGCAACTTGCTAAATTTAGCTCGAAAATGAGCCCGATTTCATTTTGTACCCAAATTTCACTGAATAAATGATAAATTTCACTTATTTGGGTACAGAGAATTTAGGGTATTACAAAAAATTTCTAATTCCTTAGCAAGCTTGATCTTGCACTTCAAATTCTTGAAAAATAAAAGGAAGGGGTGAGTACATAGCCTAATGGATCATTCATTAAACAACTAAGTTATTATTTTAAATCACTAGCACATTCAAATTCAAACACTTTCATGCATTAAATGATTCAAGCTACTTTTTAGTTGTAGTTGACATTAAGACTGAAATGGGTTCTATTCCCTTGATATTCTTAATTTAAATACTCCTCTTTAGGGTGGAAAGACATTTCTTTGTTACTTTCCAATGGATGCCACATACCGAGTATCTCTTAGTTGCTCCTCGCAACCACACACTCTAAGCATGTGTTAACAACACCCATAACACCCATACAGGTCACTATGACCATACGCGGTTTTTATCTTCAATTTCTTATGTTTAAGCATCACATAATTATAAAAGAAATTTAAAATATAAATTTTAGAATTTTAAACAACCAAGAAAACATGAAAACATCACATAACATTCTTGAAACATTGAATTAATCCTACACATGGATTCTATGCTAAAATTAAAATATGATCAAACATGTTGAATTAAAATAGAACATGTTGAAAACTAGAATTCAAACAAGCATGAACATGCTAGAAATTCGAAAGAGCAAAGCAGGAGTTCAAGAGATCCCCTCCACCTTAATTTGAGATTCTTTATGGAATCCGACAGATGTTCCTCTTATCTAACACTTTTAGAAGTTCAAGAACTTCTAATCACCAATGAAACTACATCAACAACTCTCTAAAAAATTGAAATAAGAACTTCTCACACAAGAAAGAAAAAAAAGTTAGAAGGGGTGCAAAGAAAAAGGGCAAGAACAAGTAAAGAGGTGTCGGGACCCTTCCCTATGATGAAGGACGAATCGACCGGCATAGTGTCCCAACAGCCAGCCAGCAAGTCGAGCTTGCCTATACACTATTAAGCCTTAACATACAACACCACATCACACACTTTCAGAGTAATCATAAGGAATGCAACATAAATTTAATACACGAACACCAACAAGAACTTCATATGTCCAAAACAGGTTATTACAACATGTGTAGCAATGGGAGTGACTATCCATTATGTACAGGCTTTCTTCACCCCTATACATAGGTCTTAACCCTCAAAAGACAATAGCAGAAAGAAAAATACAAACAAGTCCTACCCAAAAGAGTAAGGGAACGCGACTCTATGCGATGACCACTCCCTTGCCCTTATCCGCTGCTGAAGAACCTGGAAAGTTAGAGTAGTGAGCCTAATTGTCCACGACGGCTCAGTGAGTAATGCAGTCTAATTCAAACTTAGAACAAGTATTCTACAATTAAAACATGTGCCATGAATGCATGAATAATAGCATATGCAAGTGAATGTAATAGTAAACACAATTCAAATTCATAATGCAGTCGTGCACCTTCATTTAAAAATAGTTAAATAATGAAAACACTCGCCGAGGCTCGCAAGCTCTCCATGGCAACTAAAAATCACTCGAACGGGTTGCAGACAGTTAGCTCATCGTGTCGACTTCGATTAGGTCTTATTGTCGCTGCCGTCATCGTAATGACCAACCAAGACTTATTGTTGTTGCCTTATAGTGATGGCCCGATTAGGTCTTATTGCAGTTGCCATCATCGTAGGCCCACAAAACCCCCTGGCGGGCATTCTGTGCTATGTGGTCACCTCTCGGGGTTATATAACAGACCGACACAACTCATCCTAACCCTGTACTCCCGGACCTTGAGACTCGGCGCACTTTTCATTTTAAACCCATTTAAAAGAATGCAAATTCATTACAATATGTAATCTATTTTCATATTGCACATAATAACAAGATCTAAGAAATGAGTTAGAAAACACTACTCATCGGGATGCTCTGCTACCAGTGCTCCTCTCGCGACCGATCGCATCCCACTAACACTGGGTCCTGCGAAATCGACGCAACTTCTTATCATTAATATGAGACTTGGCTCACTCTAATTCTATATCATTGGTTAATCAATTACTTGACCTAGTCAAGAATAGTTCACATACGTTTGTTTCCTTGCCTTAGTTATTAAGTCCATTTGATTGACTTTAGTCAATCTTGGTCAACCCTAGTCAACTCATCATTTGCTGACCTACCTGGTCAATAGAGTCACACAGGGTCAATTCTGGTCTTTATGGGGCCAATTGGGCCAAAAAGGGTTAATATTCCCAATTCCCATTACTTAGGCACAAACCTTAGCATATGACCCTACCTGCGAAACCATTTTTTTCAATTTTTCTGCGGGAAATCTGCTCATCAAATTTGCGTCAAACATTGCAGAAATGTTCTAGACTTCCTAACGTTTTCCCAGAATTTTAAATCACAATTTCTGGACCTCATTTACTTTGGTTTCTAAGCATGATAATAGAAACTGCACAGATCCCGTATCCCCTGTGACAGGCAGTAACTGTTTGCCTTAGTTGACTTAGCTACACACATCAGAATGTCCTAAAATTTTGTAGGAAACTTTTAGACATATAAGTAAGGGTCTCTCCACCAAATTTCAGCTCAATCTATCATGGGTTGGTCAGTCAATTTCATCTTAGAAATTTCGGCCAGATTGTAGGAAATTTCTGGGTTTAAAGATTCCACTATCTTCTAGTATTCTTTTCCCTCATTTAATCACCATTCTATGAGTTGTTTCTTGTGTCCACTTACAATTTACCAGTTATTACACATCCACTAATCACAACCACTTCGAATCAGTAGCATGCAACATCAAAAACATGTCTATCATTCCATCAATATTCTGTTATATTCTAAAGAACACAGGGAATTTGCCTAGCACCCTACAATCATAGCATATTTGCATCTATTAACAAGACACGTCCACAAGAGTTCAAGGTCAAGTCTTTATACCTTTCTGGAACCTCTATTATGGGGTCTACAATGCCTCTGGTTCCATCCTAAAAGGGTGCCTTTAGGTGTCCCGAATATAGCTCTTCCTCCGGTCTCAAACTCTTTCTGTATGTCTAACAGTTAGCGACAATGACTTATAAAGCACATTGAACGTTCCAATTTCTGGTTTCTACCCCTTTGACACTTGAATACTTATGATAAGGAGTAGAATGATGGATCTTTATCTTAGGGACATGCCTAGAGTGGTTCAAGAGCGAACTTTTCCAAGGTTGCTCCAACTGTCTCTATTACACAGTTGTGACAGTGAGTAAGTAATCAACTTCAAGGGTTCTAAAATCATGCATAAGGCCCTATTTTTTACTCTCTAACTCTTGAAGATCAAAGTACATACGAAAATGAGGGGAATGAACCATTTTACCTTCAAAAAGGAACTGGAAATGGCCAAGGTCCAAGGCTTCAAAAGTGGTTCCAACACACACTTCCTGGTTTTCTGGGTTTAAACAGTGTGGACAGCCCTCTTCTTGATGTTTTCTGCTTCAGACAGCTCCAAGACTGGGCAAACTACTTGTGGGACTTTGTAGGTAGTGGTACAAGCTTCAAATCAAGCTATAATTTGCAGGATTTGGTTGAGAATTGAGGGAGTTATGAGCTTGGAAAGTTGGTTACAGAATCTGAAAATTCTGGAATTGAGCTCAAAGAATGTCTTTTTGTTGCATGGGGTGCTGGCTTGGCAAAGATGTGGATGACATGTGGCTTCCAAGTGGCACTTAATATCACATGCTGGATGCCCAATTGGTAGCCTTCATTGGCCAAACTGGAGGCCATGAAATGATGGCAAAACCATGGGTTATAAACCATGAGTTCCTATGGTTTTTGCTCGAAAATATGTTGGAAATTGTTCAAAAATTGGCCAAAAATCACTAAAATTCGTCAAAATTTCGGATTTTTTGCACAAAAGACAAGGAGGAAAAGGGGGCTGGACCCCTTCTTGGGTGAGTGGGCCGGCCAGCCCAGTTGGGCTGGCCCACGCCCTTGGCTCGGGTTGTTGGGGCCTGGGCCGGCCCAGGCCCAGTGCATGGGTCAGCCCAGGTCCCCCTATAATAATTTTTTTATTTCCTTATACATGTATTTTATATCAAAATTTTACATTTTTCGTCTTCCAAAATCATAAATTGTCTAATTCATCATTTTTTCCATCAAAATACCACTATTACACACCGTTTCATCATTTATTTAATTGTTTTCTCCAAAAATTGTATAATTTTTTCAAAAATAATATTTTTCTCCCAAAAATTACGTTTATCATTCTAAAAATCTGATAATTGCTCCAAAAATTCATAAATTAATCCTATAAATTATTTTCCTCAAGAAAACACATTTTTCTAATATTTTCATGTGTTTTCTCCTTAAAATTTGCATTTTCTCGAAGTATTTCTATTTTCCTTATTAATTAATCCAAAATTGAGAAAAATTGAAAATTTTTTTGTATTTTCTCATTAAAATTTCAGAAAATACATGGAGTACATAAATGTCGGATCCGTCAATCCGATGTCAAAATGTGGGTCGTCACAAGAGGAAAGCGTCAACTCTTTGCTTTGGGATGAGATAAATGTGAGTAAGAGGGGGTATTTATAGGTGTTCATGAGCACAAGGGGGCATCTAGGGTAGCTAGGACATCTCACAACATTTGGGCGTGTTTCCAAACTCATAAGGGTATGGTTTGCATAAAGAGGGCAAGTGTGCTTATGGTTGGCAAGTGAGACTACTATGGCTTTCTAATTCAAAAGATATGAGTACAACCTTATTTCCTAACAATGTGTGAACACAAAATAGGTTTAAATCATATTCTAATTCAAAAGGTACGTCCCATGTGTGCTCATGACAACTTTTCTTTTTGATTTCCTTGCTTGCTAATCACATAAACACACAATGAATATTTTCTCATTCTCTTATTTCTTGGACATCAAGTATGGGAGTACAATATCAGATTTGAGAAGACACCATATAATAGTCAAAGATGCTCACCTTAGTTCCAAAAAACTATCTAAATAGGTTTGCTTACATGTGTGCATACACACATGTACATGGTTGGGCCGATTTCGGCTTAAATGGGTGCGGGTGTACACAATCAAGTGGGGGTGTATATGGAATCATATTTTATGGTTTTTGGACCATATAAAACATCTACTAACGTGAGTGCCTTGAATCATTTGCATGAAACATAGGATCATTTTACAAGGATTCAAATAATAGACACGTCCGATGGAGCTTACGGTAGGGTAGGGTGCATATGATCATGGTGTTCCACCCATATAACTTGTACATGTTAGGGGTGGTCATGACTTCAAGGGTTCACAAATATCAAATAAAAATTAATATCTCCTTACTTACATGACATTATGATTTATATCCTATAGTTTTGGAATCACATGAACCTAATGCATATTTAAAGGTATGGTTTAGCCCTAGGTGATTTTCCTTAAAAAACATTCCTTATTTAAGACCCATTGAGGTTACTAGGCAAATAAAAATTCAAATCTTGGCTGATTGTTCTGATTTTGGATATGTCATTCATTTTGTTAGTTCATGTCATTCCGTTTCATTTCAGGTCATTTCGATCTCCTGAAGTACCCTAAGGTTGTGTTTGGTTGTTAAGAAAATTTTCCATGAGAAAATAATATTTTCTCGAGAAAATTTTCTCATGGTTGTTTGGTTCAGTTAAAGAAAATGTTTCATATATTTGCCATTGTTTATTTGCACATGAGAAAATAAGTGAGAAAAAGTTATTATATAGAATAAATTATAAACCATGCATAATTTATATTATCATCACCTTATGTTTTTCAATCAAATTATGATGGCATATTGTTGCATATTCAATTTCTATTTAAAAAAAATTGGAACTACATCTACCATTAACAAAATAAGAAATAAAACAATTATATTAATTCAATATTTTAAAAGTCTAAATAATAATAAAAAAAGTTCACATATTCTATAACAACCCAACCCCATATCTTTTAAGTAGTGTACATTGCCACCGTTCTCCTGACAGTGGACTTAACAAAACGGCGGGTCAGGCTGGTGCTACATTACAAGTGACACACACTTGTTATTTTCTTTTCAATATCTCATGCCTTTGTATAAAATTCAAGAATACAAAACTTTTAATAAAATCAAGGCAAAATAAAAGAGATAAAAAAATTCAAACTATTTTATTCATAATAGAAATTGAAAGTACTAAACTCTTCAAAATGAACTAATAATTACAGTGGAAGTCTTCAAAATACTTTTCAATAGAAAAGCATAACAACTTTGGGCAACATGCCCTAAAAATTCTAAAAATAAAATCTTGTAGACACTTTCTAAGAACTATCTATATTCAACTGTCTATGGGTTCATGTTCCTGAAAAATAAGAAAGGAAGAGTGAGCATATAGCCCAGTGGATCCTTTTCGAACAACCATCTTTCATATTCAAACTCATAACACAATCATGATTCAAACACTTGCAATCATTAGACATTTCAAACAACAATTTGTTTAAGTCGAGTCTCAGACCAAAAGGGCTTTTAATCCCTTAATCTTCTTAACAAAGTACCTCCTTAGAATGAAATATAGCTTTTCTTAGCCAATTTCATTGAAATTTTGGACTTCAAAAGAACTTATCCACCAACTAAGTACTTTGGTCTTGAAACCATATGAACTAATCATATGAAAAGAACATCCATAGTGTCGCCATGACCACTATGATGGTACGTGGTTATTATCTCCATCATCTTTGATTTAATTCTCATATCATGAT
>JAJIYU010001664.1:0-34655 GCA_030144865.1 Tinospora cordifolia | reverse complement strand
AAAACACACAATATCGGATTAAACCATCGATACAACATACACAAAACATGCATCATTAAATATTTATTCATGGCACAATTCATGTATAACATGCATCAATATTCTTAATTTCTACACATGCATGACATATGTATTCATGGCAAATCAAATAAATAAAGCATGCATATTAAAACATATATTCAATCAATCATCTTCAAAACATCATCACACATGCAAGACTAATTCAAATTAAAATAAAGAAGTAGAAGTTAGAAGTCACTTCCACCTTAAATACGTCCCTTCTGTATGCCTTTGAAATCTGGCAGAGTTCCATTAGTTCAAGGATTCCAAACACTCAACAACTCTCAAGAACACTCAAGAACATTTCAAGATTACTCAAGAACTGAGGGGATTGCCAAGAAGAAGGCTAGAGAGATTCAAGAGGGACTAATATGCTCTTGATTTGGGATGAACATAATGTGAGCATTAGGGGTCCTTTATATAGAGTTCAAAATAGGGTAAAATGGTAAGTTTGTAGTGTTATCTTGTAGGAAACTTGCTAATTCTTTAGAATTTCATGCCCCCCAAGCATAGGAGAATAGAAGGTGAATTTTTGGAAATTTTTGGGAACTTAGAAACAAATTTTTGGATTTTTAAATGATTTAATCAGATTTTTCGGTATTTTTCATTAAATTCTCGGTTTGATTTCGGAGCATTTAATCTAGCACGTTGATAATCCTCGATCGCAGCATCAGATCGCGATCATCGTCTCGGCTCCTAACCGTTAGATATCCTCGATCACAGCATTCATCAAGGCGCCTCAATCGTGGACCGTTGGATGAGTCTCGAGCGCAGCACGTTCGCGATTGAGATTAACGAACTTGATTTGGACCGTTGATTAACCTCGAGCGCAGTACTGAATCGTGATCGAGATTAACGAATTCGCTATAGACCGTTGATCATCCTCGAGCGCAGTATCATTCGCGATCGACTAATAACGAATCCAATCTGAGCCCTCCGATCTTCCTCGAGACACGCATATCGCGATTAACAAAACTCTTTCTGGTCATCCGATCGTCCTCGGTTGTTTCTGTCCGTCTGATTTGCCTCGATCGGAGTACTCGTTCGCGATCATCTCAGAGCGCCTCGATCAGGATCGTCTGATGGACCTCGAGTGACGCGATCGATTAAAGATATTTCAAATATGGACCGTTGGATCGAACTTGTTGATTTCAGACCATTCGATCTGTGGTGATTCAGTGCACCCGGGCATTCGATAAGGTCTTGATCGTGGTCGTTGGATCTTGGATCGGATGGATTATACGTTTTTGGCCGTTGGATCGTGTTTCTAATACCAAAATCACTATTCTAAGTTTCTATTATTCGAAATTTTGCTAATTAGATACTTCCTAATTGATAAAAACTTGATTTTCTTGTATATTCCCTTCTATTTTGATGATTTGCTAATATTTTCCCCTTCTAATTATTTAATATTGTATTAATTATATATATTTCTATTTCTTTAATATTTTTAATGCTAATAATTTAATAATCTACATTTTCTATTTTCATGTATTTTTATTTATTTCATATTTCATTTTCAGATAATAATTTATGTAATTATACACTAATATTTACATAATGCTTTATTTATTTTTAATAAATACATGTACACTACATTTTTATTTAATTACATATTCCTATAATATATAGTATTCACATTTATTGTGCTAACACACACCTTATTCATACTCATATTAACCTATATGTGTATTATTTATTTCTTAAGCAACTTCTTAAATTTCATAATTAATTCTACTACATTGTAATTTTCATTAAATTATCAAATTAAGGTCTTATTTGCCTAATTCTTTATTGTATCTTCAATATATTTTATTTTTCATGTGCCAACCCACAATTTGTACCAAAACTTTTCTTAAAATCTTTGGAATTAATTCACTTAACTTATTTTATTTATTTTAAATTATTTGACAAAATTTTGGGGTATTACAATACACATGTAACAACCTGGGGCCACTGTGACGATATTGTCCCCATTTTAGCCAGCATTGACTAAGTGCAGGATTTTGTCCTTAGCGAGACTCAAACCTGAGCCTCCCAAAATGCGCCGACACAATGATACACCCTCGAATGCACATTTAGCCCATACATCACTCTAAAGTCGGACCGATGTGAGATACTACAATCCACCCCCCTTTGGAGCAATCATGTCCTCAAGATTCACACCTCTGTCACACAGAGCAGCTCTGATACCATTTGTAACAACCCGGGCCCACTGTGACGAAGTTGTCCCCACCTTAGCCACTACTGACTGGGTGAAGGGTTTTGTCCTTGGCGAGACTCAAACCTGAGCCTCCCAAAACGTGTTGGCACAATGAGACACCTCGAAATGCACATTTAGCCCATGCATCACTCTAGAGTCAAACCAATATGGGATATTATAACACAACTAGAGACCATAATAAACCATCATAGAAGGTCAAAGACCAACTTACTAAGCCAAAGAAATACTAGCATATTATAGGTTATGATAGTCTATAATAGTTTATGATTGTTTATGACATTCTATAGTGGTCTATGATTGCTATAGTAGTCTTTTTAAACTCAATATAAGTTCATTTTCCACTACAAACATCATTACACAATCATAGACCATCATAGACTATTATAGACCATCATAGAATATCATACACCACTATAGTGCATCATAGACCATAATGTGTTAGTCTCTCTTTTGTTTAAGTAAGTTAGTAGACAATTACTAGCATCTAAAATCACTTCAGATAATTACAAATTACTATAAACCCTAGTCCATTATAGAAAACCAGAGACCATCATAGACAATTATAGAAGATCATAGAACATCTTACTTAATCCAAAGAAAGACTAACATATTATGGTCTATGATGGTTTGTAGTAATCTATAATAGCCTATGGTGGTCTATAATGATTTATGATTGTCTATAGTAGTCTTTTTGGACTATAAGTAAGTGCATTTTCGACAACAAACATCAACACACAATAATAGACCATCATAGACCATTAAAGACTATCAAAGAGTATCCTAGACCAATACAGACCATCATAGACTATAATGTATTAGCCTCTCTTTGGTTTAAGTAAGTTCATAGACAATTAAAGGCATAGAAAATGACTGTAGATAATTATAAATGACTATAAACCATCATAGACCATAATATGTTAGTTTTTCTTTGAATTAAGTAAGATGGTTTTTTACTTTCTATAATTGTCTATGATGGTCTCTAGCCTTCAATAATGGACTATGAGGGTTTATAGCAATTTGTAATTATCTGAATTGATTTTAAATGCCAGTAATTTTCTACTAGCTTATTTAAACAAAAGAGAGACTAATACATTATGGTCTATAATGCTCTGTAGTGGTGTATGATATTCTATAATGGTCTATGATATTATGGTCGACAATGGTCTGTAGTTATCTATGATAATCTATGATGCTCTATAACGGTTTATGATCGTCCGTAGTAGTTTTTTTGAACTATAAGTAAGTTCATTTTTTACTATAAGCATTAATACACAATCATAAACCATCAAAGACCAATTAGGACCACCATATACTATCATCAACCACTATAGACTATCCAAGACCATAATGTATTAGTTTCTCTTTCGTTTACGTAAGCTCATAGAGAATTGCATGCATCAAAAACAACTATAGATAATTATAAATGTCTATAAACCCTCATATATATTATGGACAACTAGAGACCATCATAGACCATTATAAAAGGTCATAGACCAACTTAGTCAAGCCAATAAAAGACTAACATATTATGGTCGACGATGGTTTGTAGTAATCTGTGATAGTTTGTGGTAGTCCATAATCGTCTATTAGAGTCCTCTCCAACTCTAACTAAGCTCATTTTTTATTACAAACAACAGTACACAATCATTGACCGTTATAGACCATTATGTACCAGCATAAACTATTATAGAACACAACATAGTGTCATAGGTCATAATGTATTAGTCTCTCTTTGGTTGAAGTAAGTTCATAGACAATTATAGGCAGATAAAACCACTTCAGATGATTATGAATGACTATAAACCCTCATAGACCATTATAGAAAGCTAAGGACAATTATAGACCATTATAAAAGGTCATATATGAATTTAAGCCAAAGAAAGACAAATATATTATGGTCTACGATGGTCTGTAGTAGTCTATGATAATCTATGGTGGTCTATAATGATCTATGATCGTCTATAGTAATCTTTTTGAATTATAAGGAACTTCATTTTCAATTATAAACATCAATGCACAATCATAGACTATCATAGACCATTAAAGACCACCATAGAGTATCATAGACCTCTATAAACCATCATAGACAATAATGTATTAGTCTATCTTTGGTTTAAGTAAGTTCATAGACAATTACAGGCATCAAAATCCTCTATAGATAATTATAAATGGTTACAAACCTTAATAGACCTTTATGGATAGCTAGATACCATCAAAGACTATTATAGAAGGTCATAGACCATCTTACAGATGCCAAAGAAAGATGAACATATCATAGTCTACGATAGTCTCTAGTAGTCTATAATAGTCTATGGCGATTTACGATGGTCTATGATCATATATAGTAGTCTTTTTGAACTATAAGTAACCTCATTCTTGACTAATAGCATCAATGCACAAACAAAGACCATCGTAAACCTTTAAAGACCACCATAGATTGTCATAGACCACTACAACCATCATAGACCATAATGTATTAGTATCTCTTTGGTTTTAATGAGGTTATAGACAATTACAAGCATCAGAAACTACTATAGATACTTATATATGACAATAAACCCTCATAGACCTTTATACACAACTAGAGACCATCATAAACTGTTATAGAAGGTCATAGACCAACTTAGTCAAGCCAAAAAAACATTATCATATTATAGGTTGTGGTAGTCTGTAGTAGTCTATGATAGTTTATGGTATTCCGTAGTGGCCTATGATTACTATCATAGTCGTTTTAAACTCCATCTAAGTTCATTTTTATTACAAACATCAGTACACAATCATAGACCATCATAGACTATTATAGATCATCGAAGGATATCATACACCTCTAAAGACCATCATAGACCATAATGTATTAGTCTCTCTTTTGTTTAAGTAAGTTAGTAGACAATTACTGGCATCAAAAACCACTTCTGATAACTACAAATTAGTATAAACCCTCATAGTCCATTATAGAAAGCTAGAGACCATCATAGACAATTATAGAAGGTCATAGACCATCCTACTTAATTTAAAGAAAGACTAACATATTATGGTCTATGATGGTTTGTAGTAATTTATAATAGTCTTTGGTGGTCTATAATGTTCTATGATCGTTTATAGCAGTTTTTTAAACTATAAGTATGTTCATTTTTGACAACCAACATCAACACAAAATCATAGACCATCATAGACTATTATAAACCCCCATAGACTGTCATACACCACTACATACCTTCATAGACCATAATGTATTAGTATCTTTTTGGTTTAAGTAAGTTCATAGACAATTACAGGCATCAAAACCTACTATAGATAATAAAAAATGACTACAAACCATCATAGACCTTTATGGACAACTAGATACCACCATAAAATAGTCCATGGTGGTCTATAGTAGTCTATGATAGTCTATGGCGGTCTATAGTCTATAATCGTCTATAGTAATCATTTTAAACTCTAAGTATGTTTATTTTCAACTACAAACATCAATGCACAATCATAGACTATTATAGTACATTGTAGACCACCATAGACTATCACATCATAAACCACTACAGACTATCATAGACCACAATGTATTAGTCTCTTTTTGGTTTAAGTAAGTTCATCGACAATTACAGGCATCAAAATCCACTATTGATAATTATAAATGACTATACACCCTCATAAACCATTATAGAAAATAGGAGATCATCATAGGCCATTATAGAAGATCAAAGACTAACTCACTTAAGCTGAAGAAAGACTAAGATGTTGTGGTCTATGATGGACCGTATTACTCTATGATAGTCTATTGTGGTCTATAATGGTTCATGACTGTGTATAGTAGTCTTTTTAAACTCTAAGTAAGTTCATTTTTGCCTACAAACATCAATACGCAATCATAGACCAACATAGACTATTATAGGCAACTACAGACCATTATAGACCATAATGCATTAGTTTCCCTTCAATTTAAGTAATTTCATAGACAATTACAGACATCAAAACCTACTATAGATAATTGTAAATGACTATAAACTCTCATTGTCCATTGTAGACAACAAGAGACCATTATAAACCCTTATAGAAGGTCAAAAACCCACTTACTTTAACATATTCTGGTCTACAATAGTCTATGATATTCTATAGTTGTCATTTTCAACTCTAAGTATGTTAATTTTTAACTACAAACATCAATACACAATCATAGACCATGATAGACCATTATAGACCACCATAGATTATCGTAGACTACTACAGACCACCATAGACCGTACCGTATCTGTCTCTCTTTGGTTTAGGTAAGTTTATACATAATTACGGGCATAAAAAACTACTGCATATAATTATAAATGATTGTAAACCCTCATGAACCATTATAGACAAATAAAAACCATTATAGAAGATTATAGACCAACTTACTTAAACAAAGAAAGACTAACATATTATAGTCTATAATGGTCTATAGTAGTCTATGATAGTATATGGCGATCTCGAATGGTCCATGATTGTCTACAATAGTCTTTTTCAACTCTAAGTAAGTTCATTTTTGCTTACAAACATCAATACACAGTCATAGACCATTATAGACCATTATAAACCAACATAGACTAGTATGGACCACTACAGACAATCATAGACCATAATGTATTAGTATCTATCGGTTTAAGTAATTTCATAGACAATTACAGGCATTAGAAGCCACTATAGATAATTGTAAATGAATATAAACCCTCAAAGACCATTGTAAACAACAAGATACTATCATAGACCATTATAGACAGTTAAAGACCGACTTACTTAAGCCAAAGAAATACTAACATATTATGGTCTATAATGGTCTATGATTTTCTATAGTAGCCTTTTTCAAATTTAAGTAATTCATATTCGACTACAAACATCAATACACAATCATAAACCATCATAGACCATTATAGACCACAATAAGTTCATAGACAATTACAAGCATCGAAAATCATTTTACATAATTATAAATAACTATAAACCCTCATAGACCATTATAGACAACTTCAGACCATCATAGGCCATTATAGAGGGTCATAAACCAACTTACTTAAATCAAAGAAAGACCAACATATTATGGTCTATAATAGTTTGTAGTAGTCTACCATAGTCTGTTGTGGTCTATAATGGCCTATGTTCATCTATAATATTATTTTTGAACTATAAGTAACTTTATTTTCGATTATAAATATTAATACACAATCATAAACCATCATAGACCATTATAGACTAATGTACACTATTATGGACCACTACAGACAACCATAAATCATAATGTACTAGTTTTTCTTTGGTTTAACTAATTTCATAAACAATTACAAGCATAAAAAACCACTATAGATAATTGTAAACGACTGTAAACCCTCATGACCGTTGTACACAACAGGAAACCGTCAAAGACAATTATAGAAGGTTAAAGACCAACTTACTTAAGCCAAAGAAATATTGATATATTAGGTCTATGACAGTCTGTAGTAGTATATGACAGTCTATGATGGTCTATAATGGTCTATGATTGTCCCTAGTAGTCTTTTTCAAATCTAAGTAAGTTCACTTTCAACTACAAACATCAATACACAATCATACACCATCATAGACCATTATAGACCACTATAGAATATTATAGACCAATGTAAACCATTATGGACTGTAATGTATTAGTCTATCTTTGGTTTAAGTAAGTTCATAGACAATTACAGGCATCAAACACCACTATAGATAATTATAAATGACTATAAGCCCTCATAAACCATTATAGAAACCTAGAGACCATCATAGACCATTATAGAAGATCAAAGGCTAACTTACTTAAGCCAAAGAAAGACTGACATATATATTATGGTCTATGATGGTCTATGTTCTCTATGATAGTCTATTGTGGTCTACAATGGTATATGATCGTCTATAGTAGTCTTTTTAATATCTATGTAAGTTCATTTTCGGCTAAAAACATCAATACACAATCATAGATCATCATAGATCATTGTAGACCCCCATAGACTATCTTATCATTAACCAATATAGGCCATCATAGACCACAGTGTATCAGCCTTTATTTGGTTTAAGTAAGTTCATAGACAATTCTAGGTACCAAAAACCAATATAGATAATTATAAATGACTGTAAACTCTCATAGACCATTATACATAACTAGAGACCATCATAGATCATTATAGAAGGTCATAGTCCAAGTTAGTTAAGCCTAAGAATAACATATTTTGGTCCATGATAGTCTATAGTAGTATTTTTCTTTTCTAAGTAAGTTCATTTTCGCCTACAAACATCAATCCAAAATCATAGACTATCATAGACAATTATAGATCAATGTAGATTATTATACACCACTACAGACCACCATAGACCATAATGTATTAGTTTCTCTTTGGTTTAAGTAATTTCATAGACAATTACAGGAATCATAAACCACTATAAATAATTGTAAATGACTATAAACCCTCATAAACCATTGTAGACAACAATAGACCATCATAGACTATTATAGAAGTTCAAAGACCAACTTACTTAAGCCAAGGAAAGACTAACACATTATGGTCCATGACGGTCTATAGTAGTCTATGACAGTCTACGGTGGTCTATAATGTTCTATGATATTCTATAATAGTGTTTTTCAACTCTAAGTAAGTTTATTTTCAACTACAAACATTAATACCCTATCATAGACCATCATAGACCATTATAGACCACCATAGACTATTGTAGACCACTAAAGACAACCATAGACTGTAACGTATTAGTCTCTCTTTGGTTTAGTAAGTTCGTAGACAGTTACAAGCATCAAAAACCTTTACTGATAATTATAAATTACTTTAAACCCCCATAAACCATTATAGACAACTAGAGACAATCATAGACTATTATATTTGGTCATCAACCAACTTACTTAAGCTAAAGAAAGACTGACATATTACAGTCTACGATGATCTGTAGTATTTTATGATAGTTTATGGTGGTCTACAATGGTCTATGATTCTCTATAATAGTCTTTTTCAACTATAAATAAGTTCATTTTCACTGTCAAACATCAATACACAATCGTAGACCATCATAAACCATTATAAACTAATGTAGACTAGTATAGACCACTATAGGTACTCATAGACCATAATATATTCGTTTATCTTCAGTTAACTAATTTCGTAGACAATTACAAGCATCATAAACCACTATAGATAATTATAAATGACTATAAACCCTCATAGATCATTATAGAAACCTACAGAACATCAGAAACCATATAGAAGGTCATAAACCAACTTACTTAAACCAAAGAAAAACTACCATATTATGGTCTATGATGTTCTGCAATAGTCTATCATAGTCTATTGTGGTTTATAATGGTTTACGATCGTCTATAGTACTATTTTTGAACTACAAGTAAGTTTATTTTCGAGTATAAGCATCAATACAAAATCATAGACTATCGTAGGCCATTAAAGACCACTGTAGACTATCATAGACTACTATAGACCATTATTGACCATAATGTATTAGTCACATTTTGGTTTAAGTAAGTTCATAGATAATTACAGGCATAAAAAACCACTATAGATAATAATAAATGACAACAAACCCTCATAGACCATTATAGACAACGAAAAACCAACATAGACCGTTATAGAAGGTGCTAGATAAACTTTCTTAAGCCAAAGAAAGACTAACATATTATAGTCTATGATGGTCTATAGTAGTCTATGATAGTTTATGGCGATCTATATTTTTTATGATCATTTATAGTAGTCTTTTCAAACTATAAGTAACTTCATTTTCAGCTATAAACATCAATACACAATAATAGACTATCATATACCATTAAGGACCACCATAGACTACCGTAGACTGTGACAAAGCATCATAGACCATAATATATTAGTCTTTCTTTGATTTTAACAATTTTATAGACAATTACAACCATCAAAAACCACTATAGATAATTATTAATGGCAATAAACCCTCATAGACCGTTATAGACATTTAGAAACACCATAGACCATCATAGAAGGTCATAGACCAATTGACTTAAGCCAAAAAAAGACTAATATATTATAGTCTATGATGGTTTATAGTAGTATATGATAGTTTATGGCATTCTATATTTGCCTATGATCGTCTATAGTAGTCCTTGTAAACTTTATCTAAGTTCATTTTCGACTACAACTATCAATACACAATCATAAACCATCATAGGCCATTAGACCACTCAGACCATCTTTGCCCATAATGTATTAGCCTCGCTTTGGTTTAAGTAAATTAACAGAGAATTACAAGCATCAAAAACCACATCAGATAAAGATAAATGATTATAAGCCCTCATAAACCATTATTGTAACACCCCAATTTTCAACCGGACCTCCGTTCACATTTTACCTCACGTGTGGATCGTCGCCCGTCAAAAAACCGAGATGCTACCTAAAAGTTTCATTCTATCAAAATCTTTTTCTTCAAAATTCAATTTATAAACTTTAGTTCTCAAGTCAATGTCTATAAAAATATTTTGTGCAAGATAGGAAATCACAATAGTTTTACTGAATAATTCATAAGCAATGCAACGGAATACTTTTAAAACTATTCATTTAAACCAAAACCGTTACGCAAGGAAAGCCATTGAAAGATAAAACAATCGAAGTTAAACCAATATAGATACAGTAAAACAATTCAGTAAAGTACAAAAACATGACCTCCAAGTCACCTATCCCCGACGACCTCCCCATGAGGTGTCCACTCTGGTGTAAGTCTCATGATGTATACTGCTATGTGTTATGCCCAAATAGTCCTGTAAAGTAAAATGGGAGTGAGCTCGAAAGCTCAGTGGATCGATCCTATACATCACATGCATTATGCAGACCCAATCCAAAACATTACAAACACTTTCAAACATTAGGCGTTCAAACATTTATTTATCTTAGTCAAAGTTTAAGACCGGAAGAGCATTGAGATGTCTCTCGGTATTCCCTTTGATCCAATCTAATCTCAGAGGTTTCCAATAATCGTCTAAAATCAATCATGTCATCACTATCACAGCCTAAGAGAGAGTACTTATCATGAATTGTACCGTCTCTCAAAGACTTCGAGCTGTCACAGTCAGCTCCGGGTGGGAATACCTACGATCTGCCTTGTGGCTCGACAATCTCAAGCGGTGAAATATAGGAGAAGCCACCTCGATCCGCTTCAGGCTCGTCAATCGTACCGGTACGTGGATTCTTAATAACCCATCGTCTTATTTTAGTTTTTACAAACAATTTCAATCATACCAACCATCACACATATAATGGAAAATAGATCAAATAATACAGGCTATTCACATGAGTAAATAATGAAATCTAAATGCATGATTTCCTATTAATGCATGCTAGAGATGAACGAAGCATAATTTAAATAAATTATCACACCATCAACCAAGCAAGCCAAACAAGTTCAATCAATTCTTTAACAAATTCTAATAATCCTAGAACTATTCAACCAAATGCTTTGAATCTTAAATTCGTATAATACAAATGAGCAAGGAAGTCATGCCCACCTGATTTCGTCGATCTTCGGGCTCCTTGCTTTCCTTCGAGATCCTCGATACGCTAATATACATATAAATCTGAAATTTAACACCTCATAGAATCACTCTTAAGTTTAATTAATTTCTAAACTAATCATAAGATCTAGGTATTAGCTTCAACTAATTTTTTTATTATTCCCAAATTCTAGAATTTCATACATTTTTATTTAATTACAGTAATATTCCTAACTAAAGTTTCGAAGTAATTTTATGACTTTCCAATTTAGTAGTTTTAACTAATCAAGATTATTTCCGTGATCAACTTCGTACATTAAAATTTATTACGTAGGTGTTCTTCTATTTCTTAGTCTTTATGCATCAATTAACTTATTCATATCTTAAATGAAACAATTATGAACAAAATAAGACTTCTATTGATCAAATTTGTAGTCTCATTTGTAATTGAGATTTCTACTCTTTTCCTGCTAATTAAGTTTTGCTAAGATCATGGTTGAGTGTCAATTCAAATAATTTTCATTCATTTAATCTCCTAATTTAGATCTGTGACGACCTAAATTCATGATCTTAATTTAAATACTTGAATTAATTAAGTAGACATCTATTTATAAATTTTATTATTATAAAATGGGTAGCCTATCAAAAATTCTATTGTCCTAATCAATTTATATAAGTTATTCATATTATAGTAGATTCAAAACTTTATAGTGTCTTAGGAAATTACTTTATAATTCAATTATTAGTTAAACACACCGAATTAACATTAATCAAAATTTTCCTTACCTCTCCGTTCCAATCAACCAACTGACCAGCAAGTAGAGCATAGTTTGCTGGAAGATCTGCAATTCCACTAAAATCAACTCGTGCTCCACTTCCTCCAAATCACACTAATGAGGTCATCACTTCAGTTCCTTTATTTGGATTCATCACGGACCAGCCGGCACACCCACGTACAGCAACATCAGTCCCATAGCTGCAATTCCATCCCTTCCGTGCTCTGTTCTTCTTCTCTTCCTCAGTCCGTTTCACCCACGAATGCACTCGGCTTCATCTTCATTCTTCGGTAATAACACTCACACACATATACACCACGCATCAGTTCACCGTTACCATCACTCTATTAGTTACTCTAACTTCACCCCTCATAGTAGTTACTCAACCCACACGGCTCCCCCGTTTTTGTTTCACTGATCCCCAACAGCTTGGTCCTCCTCTCATCCCTTGTTTCAATCCGTAGCCAGCAAACACCAAGGCTCACGGCAACCAACTTGCATCACAATTGCCTCAACACTCTGCAGCGAGGACCTTTACAGCTCGGTAACACCAGCAGCAGCAGCCCACACACAGCCAACATAGCAGCCTCGTTCTCCCCTTCCTCTGTTTTCTGGTTCCAAATGCAGAAACAGATTACAGCAGACCCCCGTTCAGCAACGACAAACAGCTGTAACAGCATTAGTAGCAGCACATGGCAACCAATCCGAGCTGTTCTTCTTCCTTCGTCCTCTTCTTCGTTTCCTTTCTCTGTTCCACAGTGAAGGCAGCAGCAGCAACGCAGCAACCAAGTATCGCTACTCTGCTGCCTCCCTTCCCTCTGTTCGTCACACCCTTCCACACTCCACAGCACCCTCCTCCTCTTCCTCTTCTCGTTCAATGGCGACAGGAGCAGCAAACCAGCAGGGCTGATCTTCCTCTTCTTTCACTACGTGAGCTACAGCAGCTCGGGTTCTTCGTCTTCAAAACAGAGCATCACCAACAACTGTAGTCCGTCCAGCCAGCAGCTCCTCACAAGCTCCTGTCCATTTGTTCCTCTTCTTCTTCATTCGGTAACAGCAGTAGCAAACTGCAATGGCAGCAACAGCTGCACTTCATCATTCGTTCATTCCGCCCTTGCTGCAACGTTTTCTTTCTTGCTCTGTTTTCCTCTGGTTCTGTCTTCTTCTTCACTTGCTCGTTCGACGGTAATAGCAGCAGCATGCAGCAGCAAGCTTCCTCTATTCCCCTGCTATGATGCATGCCCAGGCAAACCAAACCAGCTAGCTCGATCACTTTCCATCAAGCACAACACCGGTTTCCCATCTTCCTCGTGTTTCAATTCCCCCCTGTTTGTTCATTTTACCATCCACACTCACCAGCAGACACTGAAATGGCTCCGTTTTCAATCTTCTGCCTCAAACATATTAGCTTCTCCTTCAATCCTCCGTTATCCGGAGAATTCGAGATCCCGTCTCCTTTGGCTCGCTTCTTCAGCACGCCTCATGCCAACGCCCAACCTCAACTTCTTGTTTACACGCACTCACCACTCGTTATGTACATATACTTATACCTATGTTTTATTTTATTTGTTCGTTTTTTTTTTTTTTTCTAATCATGTTAATGGGTCTATTTAGAACGTTAGGATAGGTTTACAATGGTATATATATATATATATATACATACCAATCGTCGTAATGTATAAACCTTATTATAAGTGTATATGTGTTACCATGTAGTTATTTTTATTGTTATTAATTAATAATTTTTTTCCTACACTAATTATAATAACCATCAAATAATTATTTCAGCTATCCATATATATCTATAAAACTTAAAATATAGTTTTATCATACTATTATTATTCATCTCCTGTTCACTCACGACGTGGCACGATCACAAAGTTACGGGGTGTTACAATTATAGACAGTTAGCGACCATCACAGACTATTATAAAAGGTCATAGACCAACTTACTTAAGCCAAAAAAAAATTAACATATTATGGTCTACGATAGTTTTTAGTAGCTTGTGATAGTCAATAGTGGTCTATAACGATTTATGATCATCTATAGTAGTCTTTTTACAGTATAAGAAAGTTCTTTTTCGACAACAAACATCAACACACAACATAAGCCATTGTAGACCATTAATGACCACCATAGAATATCATAGACCACTATAGACCACCATAGACCATAATGTATAAGTCTTTCTTTGGTTTAAGTAAGTTCATAGACAATTAGAGGCATCAAAAACCACTATAGATAATTATAAATGACTATAGTTCATAGACCATTATACACAACTAGAGACCATCATAGACCGTTATAGAAGGTCATAGACCAACTTACTTAATCTCAAAAAAGACTAACATATTATGGTCTATAATGGTCTGTAATAGTCTATGATAGTTTATGGTAGTCTATAATGGTATATGATTATCTACAGTTGTCTTTTTAAAATTTAAGTAAGTTTCTTTTCAATTAGAAACATCAACAAACCATCACAGACCATCATAGACCATTATAGACCACCATTTACTATCGTAAACCAACTTACTGAAGCCAAAAAAGGACTATGATATTATGGTCTATGATTGTCTGTAGTAGTTTATGATAGCCTATGGTTCTCTATAATGGTTTATGATCATCTATAGTAGTCTTTTTTTAACTCTAAGTAAGTTTGTTTTCGACTACAGAGATCAATACACAATCATAAACCATCATGGACCATTATAGACCACCAGAGACTATTATAGACTACTACAAACCATCATAGATCGTAATGTATTAGTTTCTCTTTGGTTTAAGTAAGTTCATCGACAATTATAAGCATGAAAAACCATTATAGATAATTATAAATGCCTATAAACTGTCTTTGACCATAACACACGACAAGAGACCATCATTGACCATTACAAAAGGTTAAAGACCAACTCAGTTAAGCCAAAGAAAGACTAACATATTACGGTCTATGATGGTCTGTAGTAGTCTATGAAAGTCTACGGTTATCTATAATGGTCAATAATCATCTATAATAGTCTTTTTCAACTCTAAGTAAGTTTAGTTTCTACTACAAACATCAATACACAATCCTATATCATCAAAGACTATTACAGAACCCCATAGACTATCACATACCACCACAGGCATCATAGATAAGAATGTATTGGTCTCGCTTCGGTCTAAGTAAGTTCATAGAATATTATAGGCATCAAAAACCACTATAGATAATTATAAATGACTCTACTCCCTCATATTCCACTATAGACAACTAGAAACCACGATAGACCACTATAGAGGGTCATAGACCGACTTATTTAAACCAAAAAATGACAAGCATATTATGGTCTACAATGGTTCGTAGTAGTCCACGATAGTCAATGGTGGTGTATAATGGTCTATGATCATTTATAGTAGAATTTTTAAACTATAAGTAAGTTCATTTTCGACTACAAAAAACAATACACAATCATAAACCATCATAAACCATTAAAAACCACCATAAACTATCATGTACCACAGTAAACCGTCATAAATCATAATGTATTAGTCTTTCTTTCGTCTAAGTTTGTTCATAGACAATTACCGGCATAAAAACAACTATAGATAATTATAAATGACTACAAACCCTCATCGGCCATTATAGAAAACAAGAGACTATAATAGACCATTATAGAAAGTCAAGCACCAAGTTACTTAAGCTAAAGAAAGACTGTCATATTATGGTCTATGATGGTTTCTAGCAGTCTATGATAGTCTATGGTGGTTTATAATGGTCTCTAATCATCTATAGTAGTTTTTTAAAACTATAAATAAGTTCATTTTTTAACTGCAAACATTAATACACAATCATAAATAATCAAAGACCATTATAAAACCCCATAGACTATCATAGACCACTACAAACAACCATAGATCATAATGTATCATTCTTTCTTTGGCTTAAATAAGCTAACAAACAATTATAGGCATCATAAACCACTATAGATAATTATAAATGACAATAAACCCTCATCGGCCATTATAAACAACTAGAGACCATCATAGACCATTATAAACGGTCATAGACCAACCTACTTAAGCCGAGGAGAAACTAACATATTATGGTCTATGATGATCCGTAGTAGTCTATGATAGTTCGTAGTAGCCTATAACGGTCTACGATCATCTATAGTAGTTTTTTTAAACTTTAAGTAAGTTCATTTTCAACTACAAACATCAATACACAATCATAGACCATCATAGACCATTATCGACCACCACTCACTACCATAGATCAATACAAACCATCATAAAAATAATGTATTAGTCTCTCTCTAGTTTAAGTAAGTTCACAGACAATTACAAGCATATAAAACCATCATAAACCCTTATAGAAGGTCACAAACCAACTTACCTAAGCCAAAGAAAGACTAACATATTATGCGTTACGATGTTCTATAGTAGACTATGATAGTCTATGGTGGTCTAAAATGGTCTCTGATCAGCTATAATTGATTTTATCAACTCTAAGTAGGTTCATTTTGGACTGCAAACATCAATACACTATCAAAAACCATCATAGACCATTATAAACCATCACAGACTTTCATTAACTATTATAGCCCATCATAGACCATAATGTATTAGTCTCTTTGTGGTTTAAGAAAGTTCATATATAATTACAGGCATGAAAAGTCACTATAAATAGCTATAAATGTTTATAAACCCACATAGAGGATTATTGACAACAAGAGATCATCATATACCATTATAGATGGTCAAAGACCACCTTACTTAAGTCAAATAAAGACTAAAATACTCTGGTCTATAATAGTTTGTAGTAGTCTATAATAGTCTATGGTAGTCTATAATACTCTATGATCGACTGTAGTTGTCTTTTTAAACTATTAGTAAGTTTATTTTCAACTATTAAAATCAATGCACAACCATAGACCAATATAGACCACAATAGACTATCATATACCACCACACACCATCATAGACTATAATGTATTAGTCTCTCTTTGGTTTAAGTAAGTTTATAGGCAATTACAAGCATCAAAAACCACTATAGATAATTATAAATTACTATAAACCCTCATAGGCAGTTATAGAAAACTGCATACCATAATAGACCATTATAGAAGGTCATAGACCAACTTATAGAAGCCAAAAAAAGATTGATATATTATAGTCTACAATGGTTTGTAGTTGTCTATGATAGTCATTGGTAGACTATAATGGTCTATGGTCATCTATAGTAGTCTTTTTCAACTCTAAGTAAGTTCATTTTCCACTACAAACATCAATACACAATCATAAACCATCATAGACCATTATAGACATCATTACACTATCATAGACCATTACATACCATCATAGACCATATTGTATCTCTCTCTCTTTAGTTTAAGTAAGTTCATAGAGAACTACAAGCAATATAAACCACTATAGATAATTATAAATGACTATAAATACTCATCGACCAATATACACAACAAGAGACCATCATAGACCATTATAGAAAGTCAAAAAAAACAACTTACTTAAGCCAAAGAAAGACTATGATGGTCTACAATGGTCTATACTAGTCTATGATAGCCTTTGGTAGTCTATAATGGTCTATGATCGTCAATACTAGTCTTTTTCAACTATAAATTAGTTCAGTTTCAACTATAAACATCAATACACAATCATAGTCCAAAATAGGCCATTATAGACCACCATAGACTATAGTAGACCATTACAGACCATCATAGACCAAAATGTGTTAGTCTCTATTTGGTTTAAGTATGCTCATAGACAATTACTAGCACCAGTACAGATAATTATAAATGACTATATACCCTCATAAACCATCATAGACAACTGCTGACCATCATAAACCATTGTAGAAGGTCATAGACCAACTTACTCAAGCCAAAGAAAGACTAATATATCATGGTGTATGATGGTCTACACTAGTCTATAATAGTCTATGGTGGTTTATAACGATATATGATCATCTGTAATTATCTTTTTAAATTATAAGATAAATATAAATGACTATAAACCTTCATACACCATTATAGACAACTAGAGACCATTATAGACCATTATAGAACATCATAGGCCAACTTACTTAAGCCCAAGAAAGACTAACATATTATGGTCTATAACAGTCTGTAGTAGTCTATGATAGTCTTTGATGGTCTATAATGGTCTCCAATAATCTATGATAGTCTATGGCAATCTATATTGGTCTATGATCGTCTATAATAGTCTTTTTAAACTTTATTTAAGTTTATTTGTGACTACAAACATCAATACACAATCATAAACAATCACAGACCAATATAAACCACCATGGACTGTCATGGGCCACTACAGACCATCATAGACTATAATGCATTAGTCTTTCTTTGGTTTAAGTGAGTTAATAGACAATTACAAGCATCAAAAACTAGATTAGATAATTATAAACGACTATAGACCCTCATAGGCCATTATAGATAGCTAGAGACCAACAGACACCATTATATAAGGTTATAGATCAACTTACTTAAGCAAAAGAAAGTCTAACATATTATGGTCCATAATGGTTTGTTGTAGTCTACGATAGTTTGTGGTGGTCTATAATAGTCTATGATGGTCTATAGTAGTCTTTTAAAAATATAAGTATGTTTCTTTTAACCAATAAACATCAGCACACAATCATAGACCATCATGGACCATTACAGACCACCGTAGAGTAACATAAATGACTACAAGCCATCAGAGACTATAATGTGTTTGTCTCTCTTTGGTTTAAGTAAGTTCATAGACAATTACAAGCATCAAAAATCACTATAGATAATTATAAATAACTATAAACACTCATAGACCATTACACAACTAGAGACCATCATTGACCATTATAGAAGGTCACAAACCAACTTATTTGAGCGACAGAAAGACTAACATATTATGGTCTATGATGGTGTAGTAGTCTATATAGTCTACGGTGGTCTATAATGGTTTATAATCTTCAATAGTTGTCTTTTTAAACTACAAGTAAGTTTATTTTCAACCACAAACATCAATACACAATCATAGACCATTATAAACATCCATAAACTATCATAGACCACTAGTGACCATCATAAACAAAAATGTATTAGTCTCACTTTGGTTTAAATAAGTTCGTAGGCAATTACAAGTATCAAAAACTACTATAGATAATTATAAATGACTATTAATACTCATAAACCATTATAGACAATTAAAGACCATCATAAACCATTATAGAAGGTCATAGATCAACTTACTTAAACAAAAGAAAGACTAACATATTATGGTCTATAATGGTCCGTAGTAGTTTATGATAGTCTTTGGTGGTCAATAATAGTCTATGATCGTCTACAATTATCTTTTTCAACACTAAGTAAGTTCATTTTTTACTACAAACACCAACATATAATCATAGATCATCATAGACTAATAAAGACCACCGTAGACTATCGTAGACAACTGCAAACCATCATAGACCATAATATATTAGTCTCTCTTTAGTTTAAGTAAGTTCATAGATAATTAAAGGCATCGAAAACTACTATAGATAATTACAAATGACTATAAACCCTCATAAAGCAATATAAAAAAAAACAAGTAAACATCATGGACAATTATAGAAGGTCAAAAACCACCTTACTTAAACCAAAGAAAGACTAACATATTATGGTCGATGATGGTTTAAAATAAATCAAATAATGCATGCTATTGAAAATGACAGTTTACAAGAATAGATGATGAAGTCTAAGTGCATGTTTTCCTATTCATGCATGCAATAAGTAAAAATCATTCACCACACGTCATTCAAGCATACCAAACAATTTCAATTAATTTGCTAATAAAATTCTAACAACCCAAAACTATTCAAACAAATGCTTTGAATTTTAAATCTGTATAATACGTATGATACTCTAAAATATACAAATCTGAAATTTAACACTTAAAAAAATATATTCTTAAACTTAAATGATTTCTAAGATAATTATAAGGTCTAAATATTAGTTTCAACTAATTTCGAGTTATTCCTAAATTCTAGAATTTCATATAATTAAAATAAAACCATTTTTAAGTTCTTTGAATTTCTTAATCTGTCATTAAAACTTTAACAATTGCTTTCTAAGCTTTTACGATTTATTCAATTCTAAATAATTTATTTAATGCCGAACAAATAATTTAAAAGTATTAAAACTTAAATAGGGTTTTAAAAATAAATAACTTATGTTCAATAAATTTTATTTCACTAAAAATGAGATTTTTATATTTAAAATTTGAACTAAGTTTAAAATATTATTTTATCACTTGAAAATCTCTACAAATTTAAATAATTTATTCCTATCATCAGTAAATTAGTTACGAACAAAATAAGACTTTCAAATATTATTAGTTTGATTTTAGTGTTTAAAATTCACTTTTTTCCTATAATAGATTTAAAGTTTTTAGAAGCTTATTTTTCATGTTTTTTTTTTGTTTTTTTTTCTTTTATTTAGCTAATATAATTAAATTTTTAAACTTCTAATCTTAATCGCTCATCTACTATATAAAAATTTGTCTCTGATTAATTTAGGATTTTATTAGCGAAATTCTTTTGTTTGGATTTCTAAAATATTAATCGATGAACTTTTTAAATTAATTTTTCTAAAATGCTAAAGTCTCTTTCCAAAGTTACTAGTATTTGAACCTAAGTTAATTTATTTTTATAATTGGTTCTAATAAAATTTATTCAAGGTTACAAAATTAAATAATTCAATAAATAAATAAACGATTGAAATAAACGTTGCACCTTTCGATTTTATGTTCCGCTTGGAGTTCACATTCACGTTCAATTAACTTCAACGACACTTCAATTTTCCAACTAAAATCACAAATTGCAACCTTCAATATGAATCAAAATAAAACCAGAATTTTTCTCTTGAAGTAACATTTCTCTCTACTATCCAACATTAATCCAAACATTAAGGATCACAAACACACCTCCAAAATTAGATTCAAGTTAATCTACATTCAGCTGTTAAACCTTCTTAAATCCTCCTCAACAAAACCATCACAATGCGCAGCTAAATCAAAGAATCAAGACCAGAAAATTGATTCATCACCTTCATCAAAACGCATCAGTTGCTACCAAAATCAAAGTCCTAAATGGCCAGCAAAATCAGATTTCTTTTTTTTTTCTTCTTTGTTCCCATCTTTGAATCACGCACACCAGATTTGTTCTTCATTTGAACATGGCAGCAGCAGCAAGATGAAAACGGTCATGATTTTGCTCAAATCTGGAATCACACAACACCTCATCTTCATTCATTCATCTGGCGGCATCAACCTAGAATTTTCTGGTTTGCATGTCACGTCCAGCAAATTAAAAACAGTTTCTACTTGATCATCACACTAGTAGCATGCACAATCCAATGAAATCCTCCAAATTCCAGGTTAAAAACCAGAAATTTAACCTCTCCAAATCCTCTGTATTCTAGGTTGTACATCACGGCCTCTTCTTCCTTGTTTAAGCCGGCAGCAACACCAACACAATGGCACGCATACATGTCTCCTCTCCTTCATTCAACTCAGCAGCTTCTTCTTCATTTCAACACGCACGCTAGATCCGTTCCTCTATTTTAACGCCCTCAAAAATCAGAAATTAAACTAGAAAGTGAAACGAAAATCCAGTTGTTGCTTCTTCTTTCCATCATTTGATGATCATGGCCCTAGCCACCATCATCAAGCCCCAAATTCATTTCTTCTTGTTCTTCACATTAGCAAATCCAAACCAAAAACACACAACACAAACCGAAAAACTCCAAAACCAGATTTCGTTCTTCTGTTCATCATCACGGACATCACTCACTAGCTGCAAATACCCACTTAAGTCCAAAAATCAAGGCCCAAGTCAGCCATTGCCCCTGTTCTTCCTCTGTTCTGCTTCTTCCTAGCTATGAATCACACACTACGATCCTCAGTTCTTCTTGTTCGTCAAATCCTAAATTGAATAGCAGCTGAACTTTCTTCCTCTTCTTCGTTCCAGTCCAAAGCAGTAGCAGCAACTACTTTGTTCTTCGTTTCTTCAAACAACCCAACAACACGCACAGCTTCGTTCTTCTTATTCTTCACGCCCAACTCGCAGCAGTAGCTGATTTTGTTCTTCTTCTTGTCCGAACACCTTAGCAGCAACAAGTTGGATTCTCTTCTTCTTCGTTTCGTTCCGTAGCTCTCTGTTGCAGTTCTTCAACAGCAGATTGCACATCTAATTTCTTCTTCTTCTTTTCAATCATCACGAAAAATCCAAACTGATTTGCCAGACGAAGCACACCGATCCCCTGTTTTGTTTTTCTCCATCGTGCACCTTCTTCTCATTTCCAGATTCATCAAATTTTCTTTCTTTTTTTTTGTTGTCCGTCCAAACTGTGAAGAACCCAGACAATTCCAAAAAAAAAAAATTTTTGCTAATCGTTCTTTGCTAAAAATCTGAATTTTAGATATTTTATTTTTATTATTATTATTTTTTTCATTTCGTTTTCCCTTTTCCTTCATTCGATCATTGAACACAATCCAGATTTTTCTGGATTTTTTTTCATCTAAACTTATATTTTTGTTTCTTTCATTATCTTTTATATATTTATTTTTATTATTACTATATATATATATATATTTGTCAATCACACAATATTTCGATCACTCCATATTAAATTTCATTTCATTAACCAATATATGATTTTATAGTTTATTTTATTCATTTATTTATTTATTTATTTTTTCGATCAAATAATCTATTTTCATTTTCTCATCACTGGCACTATCGCACTTTCGTTTTTGAATCACTCATGTCGTTACGCTCGCGCGAATAAGCTATAAAATAATTTATTTTTTTAATTATCATTTAATTTCTTTTTTTCACCAATATTTCAATCAATCACTATCTGATTTATATATGTATATTTTTTTTCCAAACCTGTGTCATGGTATTTTAGGGTAATAAAATGTTATTTATTTTTATTATTATTATTATTATTATTTGATCTTAATCTAGAGTTTGAAATACAAACTTCTATATATTTTTCGCTAATCTTGCATATTATTTATTTATTTATTTATTTTCTTTACTCACGACGTGGCACGCTCGCAAAGTTCTGGATTGTTACAACTAAGGACTGCCCAATTCTTCTATTCTTGAGAACACTCATAGCAATTCCCCGTGAATACTACATTGTTAAGTGGTTCAATTCATTTTTAATCTTTCATTGATTGTAAACCAAACCACATGTATTTAAAACAGAAATTCAACATATGAGCATGGTAAACCTCATAGGCATGTCATAGCATAGATCATATCGTAAATCTCATGGGCATGTCATAGCATAGATCATATCGTTTCATATCATGCAACATTAGTTATGTAGTCCTAAGCATGTATATTCTAAACATAGCATATACAGTCAAGTCAAATAGAACATCTATTTTCAAAGCATAAACACACGTGCAAGCCTTATTTAGGTCAAAATAATAAAGTAAAACCTGAAAATCATCTCCACCTCTATGTCTTAGTTCCTTCTTAGTCTTTGTACTTGTATTCCAAGTCTTCTTGAGTTTTCAACCTTGAAGATTAAGATTCAACATGTTATTCATGTGTTTCTAATGCTTTTGAAACATGTTCTAATGGTTCCTCACCCTATATAGCATATAATACACAAGAATCAACCTAGATGAGCCTATGTATGGTCCTAGGTTTGTGTACCACAATAGGAAAAGGATTACCCTAGTAATCAGAATAAAAAAAAAAAGCAAAAATTGGACAGCACAGATGCACTACCACAGTAACTAGTAGTTATTGGTGAAACACAAACATGCTACCATGGTAATCAATTACACTACCGTGGTAGTCACGATGAAATTCCCAAAAAATAGAGGAAAATGATGGCAATACCACAGTAGCATTGATCACTACCATGGTAGCTAGTTGAAAACTGGTTTTCTGGGTATGTGTCTCTCATCCCTTGTGCTCTAACTATCCTGGCATCCTACCACATTGACTTCTAGACATGAAACATGTATTTTGGGACTAAGAAAAGGTCATTATACATTTCGTGATTTGTCGAATCCTCCGGTTGCTCCAAGAACGTCCGAAAACTGGTTCTATGGCTTGAACTCCTACTATGAAGTACCTTTCTAGGTTTTTCTTCTTCCTATCACTACCATTGCTGTGTGGAACAACTAGGGAATGAAAAAGGTATTAAGGAGAGATCTAAGAGAGCAAGAAGAGAGAAGACTTGTGCTTGCTTAAGTGATGAGAACGGTGCATTTAGGTAGGGTTTATATAGAGTTCTCAATGACTAGTTTTGGGAAGTTTGAGTTGTTTCCATTATAAAAACCTTTCTAAATCTCTATTTCACTTGTTTTCCATGCACAAATATTAGCAAGTCGTGTTTTTAGAAGTTGCCTACACGTTGGAAGCTTTTTAAAGTCATTTTAGAAACTTTACATAATGTTTTCGAGCATATTTTATATGTATTACCGTGGTAGGGTAATTCATTACTGTGACAACCAATCACTATGGTTCTAATTCAATTTTCTGGGCAACCACATCACAATTAGGATAACCAATGGAAAGTTCCTATGTAATGTTTTTTTTTTTTCTGTTCTGGTTTGCCAACCCTTTCATACATTGAATTGTACATCTTTTGCACCATTATTTCATGGATTTCCTATAGTTTACTTTACTCAAATTATTTTATTCAATTTTATTTATCAAATTTTTGTATAAAATTTTGGGGTATTACATTAATAGACCACCATAGATCATTATAGACCACTATTTACCATGAAAAACCTTTATAAACCACCATAGACCTTCATACACCGTAATTTGTTGGCTTTTCATTAGCTTAAGTAAGTTCGTTGATAACTATTGAGATCAATATACCAATGCAAACCACCATAAACTATTATAGATGATCATAAACCATCATAAACTGTTATAGACAATTGTAGACCAACTTACTTAAACTTATAAAGACAATCGCATTGTGGTTTATGATTGTCTCTAGTAGTTTATAATAATTTATAATGGTATATATTGATGTATGATGGCCTATGTTAGTCTATTAAGGACTATAGTTGCCACTTAAATTACTTAAGCTTTGTTAGTTGCATTGGATACTAACTATACTATATGTATTTTATATATATTTTGCATGGGTTTAGATAGGAAATAAAATATATTTACTTATAATTAGGTACAAAAGTATTTATAAGATCATTGCATGTCAGTTGCATGTTTAGAGAATTTTAATATAGTTTTTATGTATTTCTATCTATGATTTAATGCCTGAAAAAGGTTTTTGGTGATTTATATAGGTCCAGGTTGAAGGGTAGCTAGTAAATTGAAGAAGAAGATGAGAAAGTGCTTAAAATGAAGGATTTCAACTTATTACCATGGTAGCACAACTGATTACCGCAATAATACGAGCATGAACACAAGGAAAAACAGGCATAACATTACTAGGGACAACTAATGAGGTATCCAGAATGCAAGACAATGCAAAAAAGGCATTACCGCGATAATGTACCACGATAACTAGAGAAGAAATATTAGTGCAGAGTGATTACAGCGGTACACTACCACGGTAACACGGGGATTTGTCAACTTTGGGATTTTTGCAAGTTTTTTATTATTTCCACTACCACGATTTGTTACCGCGGTAGTACAATTAAGTTACATTTTTAGGATTTTGTAATTCGTATTTTATGTGTTTTTGAGTGACCTATATAAATAGGAACACGTTATTGGGTTAAAAAAGGGGTTTTCATATTAACATCCAAAAGAAGAAAGAGAGCAGAATGAAGGAGAAAGACAAAGAACAAGATCAAGGCTGTAGAGCATGATCTTTAATTTGTTTAATTCTTTGTGCTATGAACTTTATATGATACTAGGCTAAGTTATTTTAATTTTTAGGATGTAAATGGGATTTTAGGAACCTTTAATTCTTTATTTTGATTAATCCATTTTGAGGTTTGTTTTATACCTTGTGGGTTTAATGTTTTTTATCTACTAGCCATAGATAGAATGATTATAAACTATTAAACTAACTCAGGAGAGAAGTTTAATGGTTGGATAATCAAGATATAGACCTAGAAAGAACAATTGATTAGGAGGTTGTTGATTTGATAGGAGGTTGCACGTGATTGTAGAATTTACAGCATTAAGTTGTTAGTTGTGCACCCTAGGTGGGGCTATTACGGAACAAGACTAACAGATATTAAGGCACCTCAAGAGAGGATTTTAATAATAAGTGTTATAACCTATAGGATTAGGAATTGGATTAATTGAAATAGGAATTAGAAGGGATCACATGATGATTTACAATCCTAGAAAACTTGATTTAACCAATATTCTTTGTTTTTTATTTAATTTTTATCTACCCTCCCAGATAGTTCCTTGAATTCCATTGTGAAGAACCTTGAGACGCAGATGGGACAGTTAGCTCAAGCATTCTCTAGCCATTAGAGAAGCTCTTTCCTTGGTGATACTTAGGCAAATCCACAAGAAAGTTGCAAAGCCATCACAACTAGAAGTGGTAAAGAGATACAGAGTCCACCTTACCCATTTGAGGCCACCACTCTAGCTGAAAATATTGAAGGTTATGAAGAGGACTTACCGACACATTCCATTGAAACAGAAAAGCAAGAACCGAAATGGAAGACTAATGTTAGAACTACGAGAATCAAAATTGAAGGAAGCAAAAACCTTGAGCCACCACCACTGCCATTCCCTCGGAGATTTCAAAAGAAGAAAGTGGATGAACAATTTGCCAAATTCTTAGAGATGTTCAAGAAAATTCACACAAACACACCATTTGCAGAGATGTTACAACAAATGCCTAACTATGTCAAATTCATGAAGGAAATAATGTCTAAAAAGCAAAAACTAGAAGATTTTGAAATACAAAGCTTACAGAAGAATGCAGTGTTATCCTACAAAACAAGCTTCCTCAGAAAGTAAAAGATCCAGGCAATTTTACTATTGCATGCAATATTGGCTCAGAAAATCTTTGAGAAAGCACTTTGTGATTTGAGGGCAAGCATCAATCTCATGCCTATGCCAGTATGCAAAAGATTGGGAATCTCAGAGATTAAGCCTACCGCCATTTCTCTTCAGCTCGTTGATAGATCTTTTACTTATCCACGAGGAATCATTGAAGATGTTTTAGTTAAAGTTGGTAAGTTCATCTTTTTAGTGGACTTCGTCATTTTGGATATGGAAGAAGATGAGGAGATCCCACTGATTCTTGGGAGTCCATTTCTAGCTATAGGGCATGCACTAATTGATGCACATAAGGGCGAGCTCACCTTACGAGTGAATGAAGATAAAGGAGTTTTTAATCTTTACAAGGCTATGCAATTCCCTAGTGATCTTCATGAGTGCAAGAGAATTGAGGTCCTGAATTCGTACATTGTTGAAGTGGTGGACGAATTTGTAATACCCTAAAAAGTTTGTACAAAATGAAATGAAATGACTTATACATATCAATGGATCAATTAATCAGTATTCATTTCATTTGTCAATTCCAGTGTTCATTTGCCTAATAAGCATCAATGGAATGAGAATTAGGAAAGAAAATGAAGAAAACCCTATCCAAACACAATCTTAAAATTTTTGTTCATTTCAGGCTTGTGCATTGCACACGGGCAAGGCCTAGCTGTCCTTGTGCATGATTAGAAACCCTAAAAGATAATCCCATGTACACAAGCTACAATAATCATGTGCCCCTCACCTTGACGTCCAAGCAAGCAAGAAAGAAAAGAGAAAAGTTTCTAAAATCGATTTGGGAAGTTACTCATGTGTGCTCAATAGAGAAAATATAAGTTCCAATGAGCCATGATCATGCGCACCCTAAGCCCATGCACACAAAGACGTCAAAGAAGTCAAAATAAGAAGGCATGATCCAAATTAGAAAGTTTTCTATGATCACACTATGGCGCCAAAAATAAACAATGCAAAGTGTCAAGTTTATCCTTGCTTGGTGAGCACTCAGAAAGAAAAAGAAATATTGTCGTACTTATATGACTTCCAAGAATAGAAGTTGCTGAAAAATAATTTTAAGCACCTAAGGGACGCCCAAAGTAGTGTGTGCCAACTTAGGGACTATTCCTTACGCAAGGGAGGAAACACAAGAAATAAGAAAGATTCTTGATCTTGTGTTAGAATTGACTCCCAAGTAAAGAGATCAAATGAGAAAGTTGCCTTGTGCTCAAAAATTTGATCTCAACCAACAAAGAAAGGAATCTAAAATGTTTCCTTTGCTCACTCAAAAACACAAGAGAATGAACCAAAATAGAAGGTTCGTAAGTCAAATTAGAGAGTTGCCTATTTGTGATGCTTAAAGGAAGGAAGGAAAATCAGCAAGTTGTTCTATTGCCTAATCTAGTGTGCACCACCCAAGGAACAAGATTAGAAATTTCTAATCAAGAATAGAAGTTGTTAACCATTTTGTGCTCTCTAATAGCTAGACATGCAAGAGAAAAATCAAATCAAATCAAATAGTTTCCTTACCCATTTTGACACCCATCAAATCGTTGCACACAAGTAAATAAAGTGGAAAGACCCTCTTGCCATTTCATTACACACAAGAGAGAAACAATTAAGAGAGTTTCCTTGCCTAGTTTTGATGTTCAAAAGGAATATGAAACCTTCCTTGCTTGCCCAAATCCTATCTTGTGACTTCACTTAAGAAGGAAAACTCAAACTTGTTCACATTTTATGCTTGCACATGGTAAGGAAACCCTAGAGATCCACTTGCCCAAATGGTGCACTCAAAGAACAGCGAAAGTTGCTATGTGAGCACAAACCAAGCCGTCCCCCAGTACTTGGAAAAATCTATATAAAGGCCTCCCTATGCTCTCATTCTCTTCATCCCAGAACAAGAGATGATAAGATCCCTCTTGTTCTCTTTAACCTTCTTCTTGGCACCCTTTCTTCTTTTCTACTATTCTTGAGTGTTCTTAACTGAGGAGCTACTATTTTTGAGTGGTTTTGTGTGTGGTTGAAAGTCCTCGAAGTTCTAGACGTTCATAAACTATGAAAACTCTGCCAAAATTTTAGTGTTTTTCAAACTAAGGTGGAAGTGATTTCAAAAACCCCCTCTTTAGTACTTTGAATTAATATCATGTGCATGTATGTGTTAAAAATCTGCTTATCATACATATTTCAATTTCAGTCCATTCACATTATTTAATTTTTAGTTTGATACATATGCCATGTTTAAACATTCATAAAACCTTATCATGCTTAGGTCGATTTTGAGATATGATGCATGCAAGTGATGTTTTATTCTTTTATGATGATAATATGCTGAATTTTAATTCTTTTATGACTCATGATTATGAGAATTTAAATAAAAGACTTTGATATTAAGAACCACATACTGTCATAGTGATCCAAAGGGATCCTATGGGTGTTTTTTACATATACTATGTGTATATGAGTTGCATATACCGTGCATATGGGTGTAACACAAAATACTTGGACTATGGGCAAGGGACCCTAAATACAATGGAATTTGATATAAATAATTGTCTTTCCACTAAATGGGAGGCATTTTGATAAGAACATCAAGGGATTGGACCAGCTTTCAGTCTAACATACAATTGAAAATAAGAAACTATTTAAAACGCCTAATGTATACGATTGTTTGAATTTGAATGTGTTATTAGTTTGAATTAGTAACTTAGTTGTTTTTAGAATGATCTAGTGGGCTATGTACTCACCCTTTTTCTTTTATCTTTTCAGAAAATTGAATTGCCTGATGAAGCTTACTAAAGATTTAGATTGCTTATTTTTAGAAAGTTTCTATTTTTTTAAATGTAAGGGTATGTTGCCCAAGTTTTGAATAAGTTAAACTTTCGCTAAAATAATTTCTATTTTAGAGTTATGTACTCTCTTTCTTTTAATAATTTAAATGCAAGCAATGTACTTATCTCATTTAATTCAAATAATGAATAAAGAAAATGTTCTTTTATCTCTTTTTGCTATCTTATTGAATTAATCAGGAGGTGTGCTCACAATGTTCAATAAGAATTGGGATAAAGGAACAAGAAAGGTAAGTTGTGTACTTGTAATGTAATATCGGCCCAGACCTTCCTTGTAGTTAAGTCCAAATAAGATCTCGGGGGTTCTGGGTCTTACAAAATTAAGTTCTAAAGACGATATAGTTGGTTGCATTTCTCACTCTATTTCGTCTTCCGAACCCATGACTAATACTGAGGGGGTAAATGTTCTAGCTTTGGAAGTTTCACCACCTGAATCGAATAGTAAATATACTCATTTGCCTGATTCCAACCAATTTGAAAACCCTCAAGATACCCACAAAGCCATTGATTTGAAACCCCTTCCTAATCACTTAAAATATGTCTATTTGGGTGAAGCATCATCCTCGCCTATTATTATTTCTTCTTCTTTAACTCCCATTCAAGAAGAGTGATTATTACAAGTGCTTTGAGAGCATAAGTCCACCATTGGGTGTGCAATTGAGGATATACGAGGCATCAGTCCCATTATCTGCATGCACAAAATTCTTATGGAGGAGCCCAATAAACTTTTAATAGAACATCAGCGGAAGCTTAATCCAATAATGAAAGAAGTGGTCAAGAAAGAAGTGATGAAGTGGCTAAAGCAAATATTATATATGTGATTTCTGATTTGACATGGGTGAGTCCTATTCATGTAGTACCAAAGAAGGGGGCAATAACAGTAACTACAAATGATAAGGGGGAGACTATTGCTTCCAAAACTACTACAGGGTGGTGAGTTTGCATCGATTATAGGAAATTGAATAAAGCTACCAGAAAAGACCACTTCCCTCTTGTAATAACCCAAAATTATTAGAAATCAAAATAATAATAATAATAATTTGACGACATGAGGACCAAGGTCCTCTCAAGATGACCTAGGTCCTCTGCCCAAAGAGGGGGTCTTCTCGCAAGATCGCGGTCCTATTATAGAGGATCGTGGTCCTAGTATAGAAGACCACGGTCCTACAGGAGAAAATTTTGTTTTTGAGGTTTTTCGTGGAGACTACGGTCCTTTGTCAAGAGGACTGCGGTCCTATGATAAGAAATTCGTATAATCTTAGCAAGACATGCGACTGTAGTCGTACAATTAGGGTCATGCTAAGACCACGGTTCTACGATCAGGACCATCTTAAAACCGTGGTCCTGCAATTGAAACCAAAAATGAAAGTTTGATGACACACAGAAAACCCTAAGTCTCAACCTCTCATATATATTCATTGCATTAGGGAACTCTAATCACACATCCCTATAGTTACTCACCATGCTCGCCATTGTTCCTCGTGTTCACAGAACCCTAAGCAAGCAAACGAAAACCCTAGCCATCCGTGATCTCCTTCTTCTCCATCAACAGACTTAGATATCAATTCCAATCATTCTCAATAGTCTCTCATGCAAGGAACAAAGAAGAAGCACAAAACTGGTGAGAAACTAACTACTACAGTGGCACCAATGACTGTGGACAAGGTAAGGCACAATTCTCAGTCAAAATACCCATCTACCATTACTATTTTGTGTTTTCTAAGTGTATGGTGGATCTCTTGATCAAACAATAACCAAAAAATCATTCTAGACGCCATTTGGAGGCAAACAACGAAGGAGGTGCTGAGAATCAATGTAACACGTCTAAAACCCATTTTTTTTACTTATTTTTGTTGTGTGCACGATGGCTACTACGGTGCTACCACTTTGTACCACAGACATCAGAGGAAATCGAGTCCACAATCACCTGTTACAACCATTAGGCACACCATAGATCATCTATATTATAAAATCATTACATATGGTTTGAAAGTATTAAAAATGTTTGAGTATTGTAATTATACACATTGAATCTTAAAGTTTGAGGATCCAAAGCTAACACAATAAGGAAACAAGGGCCCAAGGGAACAAAATGCCATGTGGAGATGATTACCTTGCTCCCTAGTCTTATTTGAGTTTTAAATGTTAAACATGATGTTTGTTTACTCTATTATGAATGCTTAGGAGAATGCTAGGGTGCATTTAGAAATTGCTTTGATATTATGATGCCTTCTATTATTATAGTGATGTATAACATGATTCTTGTATCTATGTTCATTGTTTACTTGCTTTCAGAACATGCAAAATGAATAATTATATATGTGACAGTCATGAAATGATTATCAAGTTTGATTTGCTCGAATGATATTAATTGTTATATACTCTCCAGGCCTAACATGATGAGATGAATGACTATGTGATCTCAATTAAAGTTAAATTAAGATTTGAACCACGTACCAACGCAGTGGTCCAGGGGGGATCATTGTGGGTGTTCTCGTGGATGGAATGATGGGTTAGTCCCTAAATCTTGATGATAGAATGATGGGTGTGACCCTATTCCAGGGTTGGATAATGGGTGTGCCCCATTAGCCATTAGGAATCTGGCATATAATGCATTTTCCTTGATCCTTTGATGTGACGATGATGAGAGAACACCAGGGTAAAGCCTTTCGGTTAAATTAACAACTGATGAACAACTGAATGTTTGAAACGCCTAATATATGTCAAGTGTTTGCATTTTTTATATTTTAACTTGAATGATATTATGGATGTATTGTGTATGATCCACTAGGCTCTTGAGCTCACCCCACATTCTCTTTTCATGAGATCATTGAAGGAGCTCACCTAGCGAGTGCTACTTTAAAGACATAGACAGCTCTAAATCTTATGGTTGAGATTATTTTCTGATGTTTAATTGAGTACTGGGATTGGATTGAGCACATGGCCCATTAGATGATTTTATATGTTGAACTTTTTATTTTGAGTTGGAGTATGGCCACTTGAGCCAAGTTTTGGATAGTTACTTGAGATTTTTGCATTAAGTTTGGATATCAGAAATTGTTAGCCCATTTATTAGAATTATTATTTTCTATTTCCATGAGACAAATCTTGGTGAGTCCAAGAGTTTGATGAATTATTTATATGAGATCCCATATGTCCAAATGGTGTTTAATGAGAATTGAATGTAAGAAACGTGACATCCCAGTTCTCAACAGACGACATGTGTGTCGATATTTAATGATTTATGGGAGCGGCTCTCCATGCGTGACCCTGACGTAACATAAACGAAGGACCGAGAACTGGGGTGTTACACATCTGCCCTTCGTGGATCAAATGTCAAACCAAATTGCAAGGTACAACTTCTACTACTTCTTAGATGGGTATCCAAACGACAACCAAATCATTATTGCTCTGGAAGATCAAGAAAAGACTACTTTTACATGCCCCTATGGAACGTATGCATTTCGGAGGATGCCTTTCGATTTATGCAATGCACTGATGACTTTCTAGCGATGCATGATAGCTATATTTTTAGATATGATAAAAGATATTATGGAGGTATTTATGGATGACTAGTCTGCGTGTGTTGCTACATTTAATGTTTGCTTAATTAATCTTGAAAGAGTTTTAGCCCGATATGAAGATAAGAACCTAGTTTTAAACTAGAAAAAAAGCCACTTTATGGTACGAGAGGGCATAGTATTGGGACACAAAGTGTTTGTTGGAGGACTAGAGGTGGACCGTGCTAAAATTGACGTGATCGAGAACTTGAAACAACCCACATTAGTTCAAGAAGTTCGTAGTTTCTCGGGGCATACAAGTTTTTATCATCGTTTCATTAAGAATTTCTCTCATATCACTCATCTTCTGTGCAATCTACTTGAAAAAGAAGCTGAGTTTAATTTTAATAATGAGTGCCTTGAAGCATTTACTACACTGGATAAGGCACTTATATCGGCTCCTATTATGTCTACTTCAGTTTGGGGAGAGTGTAACACCCCAACCCCCGAATGTTAACTTGGAATTAACCATTTGTGGACATAACCACTGTTGCATCCACTGTTATAACAACTGTCGCAACAGTGGACTTAACCATGGGTCGGGTCCTATGTTACTTTACAAATGACACACACTTGACTTTCTATTTCCAATATCCCATGCCTTAAATGTAAACACTAAACAAGGCTACATTGTAGAGATAAAAGGAAATTCAAATCTTTATTTGATCATAAAGGAAAGTAC
>JAJIYU010001663.1:0-34321 GCA_030144865.1 Tinospora cordifolia | reverse complement strand
TGCTCATCTTGAATTATTTAAATTTGAGTTAAAAAGAAAGAGTCATTGTGAATTAATTGACCAATTGGTGAAATAATTAACTGATCGGTTAATTAATTATAATAACTTTTCTATTTTAAATCTTATTTGAACAATTAAAAATGTGTTTAAAATATCTTTTGTTCATCTTTACATCTTTACAATGCATTCTGAATTACTCAAATTAATGTTAAAATAATAATTTTACTATTATTTAAAGTTATTAATTATGTAGCCAATAACTTTAAATAATTATAACTCTCTTGATTTTAGTTTAATGTGAAAGCTTTGGGATTTGTTGAAATTATTTTTATCAACTTTCCAGCGCGACTTGTATCGCTCAAATTGGAGTTAGACTAACAAAAGTTATGGTTCTTTAAAGTTACTAACTGCATAATTAATTAATTTACTTATTGGTGAATTAACTTATTGTTTAGTTAATAAATTCTCCACCACTTCAAAGGGTGATAACTATCGCACTTTAGTTCTAATTTGAGTGATTTAAGATACATTGAAAATGACATTAAAAGTTATGGGCATTGAAAAGCTATGCGCACTTTAATATTTTTGTTACTCATTTTGTATTACGAATGATAAAATTGAAAGTTTAAAGTGCATAAGTTATGGGTACTTTTATGGAAGGGTGGTGGTGGGAAGATTTTGAAGCGTGGGGGTGTGGGGGTTGGGGAAGATTTTGAAGGGTGGGCGGGGGACCCAAGGAATGTGGGAAAGGCATTGCCGAGCCTTGGAGGAACTCGGAGACTAGCAAACAATCTCTTGCTAAGTATTCTTAAATCCCATGTTGTTTTTAGTTTCGGATACGCTATGAATATAATGGTCATGATAGAAACACTAGATTCCACCCACTTTAGTAGACATTCTGTGTTAATCCCATCCCGCACTATGCATAAATCTATACACCATTAGATTGTAGCCTCTGCCATGATCATGATAACACAATAATAGCACAAAAAGCACATAAAATTGGGTGGCTGCAACTCAGACTTGAGCATCTAAGACCTAATAACTAGCCCAATTCAACCTTGATTTTGAAACTGATAAGGGGATGTTAAAACCCGATCTCTGTGCCATAAGAATGATGTGGAATGGTGTCTCGAAGGGTAATAACCAAGAACTCGAATATAAGTACTTATCATACTCACATTGTTACTGCGAATCTTTGAACAATGGAGGAAAATTGTACAACACCAACTTTGATTTTAATGAGACTCACTTGTGACTGAACAATTTATCATTTTTGAATGAATCTAAGTGATTATACAGTTAATTAAGTAGAATACGATTTTTCTTGCTATTTGACATTTCATGCTTTTAAACAAGTTTTGAAAAGAATGAATGGAAAGCCAAAATAATAGCATCCTTTAGTTCACTGCCATTCAAAATGATGGCATCCTTTAGATCCAATTTTACTACATTTACTTGTGACATAAACACTGATATCATTCAAAATAATGTTTCAAAAAAAAAAAAAATTTTTTTTACTTTATTTGTTTACAAGAAAATATTTCAAAGAAAATGATTGTTCAGCAGTTTTAAATAAATAAACCTAATTAAATAACCCATTCATAATAATTAATTATTTAAAAACAATGTTATATAAATATTATATAAATAAATAATAAATGAATAAATCCTAAATATTAAGTAATTAAAATATGTTTTACTATATTGGAAGAAAAAATACATTATATCATTAAAAAAAGGGGGGCTATCAAATAGGATAAAAAATGATGTAAGTTGTAGATGCCTTAAACGTCTGATATATCTTAGTTTAAAATGTTAAAATATTAATAATTATAATTGAACCCACCTAACTGTATTAATTCAAAGATAAATAATGAATACTTTCACATCTTAATAAAATATTTTTTTTTCCATGATTAAGAAGCATTCCATCATAAATAATACGAGAAAATATAGATAGAGATTGGACGTTGGAAGGAAATCACGTGCACACAGACACATCAGTGTTCGATCACCGTTGATTCATATCTACGGTCCACTGAGTTGCTCAGGTTTGCACTGCTAGCTTGAAACCAGATCCCGGTCCTACATTTCTCCAAATACAATTAACTAACGGTCAGGATTGAATATAAGCTCGCTAGCTCTGACCAAGGAAGACCGTAAAACAAGGCTCGAAGAACCTCAACGCGGCCTATTCACTTTCACTCTCGTTTTCTAAATTTTACGGTGCGTCAGTGTGTGTCGCGCGGCATTTGTTCAGACACCTTATCTACTTATCTCAGCTCAAGCGCGGTCGCAGAGTGAACGAAGAACAACAACAATGGCGGAAGAAGAGCAAGAAACGGCAGGACAAGAACAAGAAGATGCGTTCGAAGCTTCTTCTTCTGCTTCTTCATCGTCGTCTTCAGAATCAGAATACGACTCCAACTATTCTTCAGAAGAAGACGATTATGATTACAGTTCTGAAGAAGAAGACGAGAAGAAGGACGACGATTCGCCGGAAAACAATGTACGACGATTCAGCGAAGTTCTCGACAGCGAGCGATTGAAGAAGAAGCAAGAGGAAGAAGACAGAGACTATGTTTACTACGAAGATTTGTTCGATTTCCCCAAGGACCCGGAGAAATGGAGGGAAGAGGATCTTCAGGAGCTATGGGCCGATGCTCCGCTGGAGATGACGAAGCCTGGTTGGGATCCTGTTTGGGCTGATGAGGAGGATTGGGAGATTGTGCAGGATGAGGTCAAAGACGGCAAGGATCCTCCAATTGCTCCGTTTTATCTTCCATATCGGAAATATTATCCCGCTATTCCGGATAATCATTACGACATATCGAACCCTAAGTCGGTAATTGAAGAGCTGGACCGGATTGAGGAGTTTCTCAGATGGGTTAGTTATATCTTTCCTGATGGGAGCACGTAAGTGTAGTTTGCCAGTTTTTGCGGTGTTGTTTATTTTATTGTTTGGATGTTGCATTGGAGCGTATGATGAATTTGAAGTTCGTATAACCCCTGTTTTCTCTACCATTTGTTGGAATTTAAGCTGCATTTCCTTCACTAGGATTGAAGAATGCTAATAAGCGTTTGTTTATCTTGATACCTTTTTTTCCGAAAAAAAAGTTTTGAGCTTTCTGTTTCTTTTTCGTCTTGGATGGGCTTGTTCTGTATCTTTAATCTCTTGAATTGATGTTTTGACCTTCCTGCTTTATTGAATTAAGTTTTGGGGTATCATAGGATGTTGATACAAAGATCATGGATATACATAATCAGCAAAAAAAGATGGTTTGCAGCAACTTTTTGGTTAGACGATATGCCAAGTCGGCAGTTGAAGAGCTTGACTTACATAACGAGCTTTTTAAATTATACATCTGAATTTATATTAACAGGCTTCTGATGCTTTTTTATGTGCTCTATCATCATTGAGGCTTAATTTCTTGAACAATTTTTGTTTAAAATTTTCAATTTTTAAACGTTACTCAGAAACATTCATCAGAAGTTTTAACTGGTTGGTTACTTGGTTTCTAAAATATTCTTAATTATTTATTGTGATGAAAGGTATGAGGGAACAGTATGGGATGACTTGGCACATGGAAAAGGAGTGTATGTCGCAGAAAAGGGGCTTGTAAGGTTTGCTAATAGATATTTCACTGAACAATTATTGCTTTTCAAGTTTAGACCTTATTTGAACTTATGGTGTTACCATTTTAAGGGAATTTCTTCTTGTGCAAGGACATGACTATTAAGTTATTAATTTGTTGTGTGTTGGAAGATGAATAACTTGAGTTCATTATTTTCTCCTCCCAGATTTATATAATGGCACTATGATTCTATCTATTTAATGGACTTGAATTTATGTCACTCATTTCGAATAAACTAGACAGTCTGACCATTTCTAAAAATTCATTTCTAGACTCAAAAGACCCAAGTTTTTTCAACAACATTGTTTGAAAATTCTGACATCTTTTTCAATGGCCTTTTAGATTCCATATAACTGAATGGGTTTATCTAACAGCATGGTTGTTATGATTACATGAGCACAATGGTTTAGTACTATTTTTATTTTTATATTTTTTTTCCGTCCTAGTGACTCAGGTTTGGACTTGAAGCTTTGAATCTTTTGTTTCCTGGCGACAATATGTAGAGCTTTTGCACTGGGTAAAGTATACCCTACTGGTTCCATCCAAAAAGAAGACAGAAGTTTTATTCTACTTTTATCATCTTATTGCGAAGGAAAAAAAACTCAAGATGGCCTTTTTAATTGAACCATCTTGGCTTGATTCATCAAGATGACACAAATGTGTCTCTAATATATATATATAGCCCCAAATCTAGTTGATGCTAAAAAGTTGATATTAAATCCATGCATGTCTATTGGCAAATTAGAGGTATGATGTTTTTTTTTTTTTTTTTTTTTTTTTTTATGTTATTTTACCTTGTGTTCAAGTCCCTTTTATTGTTATATGCATGTTCCTAATTTGCATATTTGGTATCTATTTTTCTTCTCTCTTCCTTCTTTTCCCTTCATGTTCTGAACATGCAGGTTGGCCACCACCCAAGAGGGGGAGTGCCAACGCTAGCTTGAGATATATTTTTGGATCTCCACTTATTGTTTATGGTTGTTACGTCCAGTGGTTTCTAAAGGCCAATATATGATGCGTGGTATCACCTGTTACTGAAACCGGCAGATCTTTTGTAAATTGATTTGGTTTGTTAATCATATTGAAATTTACCAATGAATTTTCTTTTACGAAGACATGACTGATATTTTACCCCTATGAGTTGGAGCAGAATACTACTCTTATAATACTTGGTCTTTGGAGCTTTAAACACAATGAATTCTCTAGCTACGAGGCAAATTCCTCATTTATTTTATGGTTTCTTTTTATTATTTTTATTATTTTTTTATAACTATCAAAAGATGTTTCGACTCATAGGTATGAAGGTGAATGGCTTCAAAATAACATGGAAGGTCATGGAGTTGTTGAAGTTGAAATACCTGCAAGAGAACCTGTTCCCGGTTCCAAGTATGCTTGTCATCCCATGTTCATTCTCAATCTGTGTCCTATGGACTCTTAGATATTATCATATTTTATTGCACGTGGAGTAAATTATTGTTCTAATTGTCCCTGCTAGGCTTGAAGCAAAAATGCGTTCAGAAGGGAAGATCATTACCAGGGATTTCATGTCCCCAGAAGATAGGGAATGGTTGGAGATGGACATTGAAGACAGTTACCGTTTGGCAGCTGGAAGATATGAAATTCCATTTGATGAAAATAATGAATGGATTAGGCAATTTGGAAAAAAACCGTAAGCTTTGTTTATGATCTAATCAGTTCATTTATCACTTCAAGAATTTGGACTTACCGTGCATGGTATTTTATTTGGTTCCACTTCTTCACCATCTCAATCTTTTAAAACTAATCTATATCTGCATACTTTTCGTGTATGAATGTTTTGGTAGAAATGCTTCTATCACCAGTTCATAATTCTCACTATTATTATTATGATTATCATGCATGTTTGTTCCATGTTAATTTGTGCACATCTGTATTAGGCAACACATGTATGACCATGTTAACCCCCTTTTAGGCAAGACATGTGCTGCCCTTTCCTCATGTATCTTAAAATGATCAGATTGTTGTTCACTAGGTGATGCTCTTTCTTGAATTGATTGGTGCCACTATAGATGTACTCTCTCTCTCTCTCTCTCTCTCTCTCTCTCTCTCTCTCTCTTTCTTTTTTTAACAATTACAAATTAGTTATTTCGATGGTATTTATTACTCTATTACCAACTTCACTGCTGTTTATATGTATAAATTTATTAGTAATTTGGTTGTTTCTTTGTTGGACTTCTGATGTATTTGTTTGCAATAATATATGCTTCCAGGGAAAAAGGGCGATATAGATATGCCGGTCAGTGGAAGCATGGAAGGATGCATGGTTGTGGCGTCTACGAAGTCAATGAGCGCCCCATATTTGTGTGTACATAAGAAATAAACCATTTCCAAGTTTTCTAATATTAACTTTATCCTTTCCCCTTTTTATATTTTAGTGATATGTTGACTAATGCCTACAAGAGCTTGACATGGTTGACATATGAGGTTGTGTAGTGCAATCTCTATGGACTACACCATTTTGTAAGCTGTTGCAAACTTTATTTACTTTGTCTATATTGCTCTAGAATAATTGACACATCTATCTAAACTAATTCCTTGTGCATGGAACAAAGTTGACTAAACAAATAGAAATGAACAAAGTAGGGGTGATTCTTTGTGGCCCAACGTCTAGAAACACATCAACATGTGTTATCATACATAGAGCCACATGGTGATTAGTAACATTTGAAACTTGGTTGGAAGATTATTATGTTGATTTCTGTGTAAATCAAACTTAGTAACAGTTTACAGCACACCTTTTGTGACAGTATGATTGATTAGCTTAGAACGGTGGGCCTTGGTTCAACAATGGAAGTTGCTCCACTATGAACTCATGATCAGGTCTAAAATTCAAAAGCATCTATGCTTTAAGGAGGTAAGATTATGTACATAGATCTTCCTCAATCCTTGCAATGGCAAGAGCCTCTGCTCTGAAATTTATTTTCTTTTTTCAAGCCCCCAAGGTACATCATTGCATCATTACAATGTAAGTGCTATCAAGACAAAGTTAAATAAATTAAACTACATGGAGCGGATATTACTGGACATGGCTATAAGAACTTCACTTGCCATGCATTAGTGTTAGCTAATAATGAATTGTGTAAGTAATTTTTAGGGAAGCCATTTGATTGAATCACAAGTATCAATGTTCAGGTAGATTCACTGTAATATTTGTCACAAATTTAGCCATCTCTCTTCTTGGTCTCCTTTTTACACATGATGATGAGCTAATGAGCTGACCCTTCCTGGCCTTATGCCTTGGTCTAGGCCTGTCACTTGTATGATTCTGATAACATTTCCATGATGAAGATTGTCCTTTTCCATGTGATTTCTAGAAATTATGCAAAATAATTATGTAAGGACTACATATTTTGGTAAAGCAGTGATTCTGAATTCTCAAGTCTTTTATATTCAGGGTAGATTCTACTTTGGGGAACTAGTGGATGATGCAGAAGGGTGTGATGAAGATGTTTCAGCGGTATCATAACAATTTTATTCTTTGTTATTTTCTTAGTGGTGTTGTTGATCATAATAATATGATCATTTTCATTGCCATAGCTGCTAAGATGAGCATTTCCTACTGCTAGTACTCATGAAGTCTTTGTATTTACATTTTGGTGCTTCAGTTGCACGCAGGTATAGCAGAAGTTGCTGCAGCAAAGGCTCGTATGTTTGTTAATAAGCCTGATGGAAGTATGTCCTTTTAATATCATTTTGTTTATATTGTATCTGGTGTTTTTTTTTCAATGAAATATCATCAGGAAACCAGAATTTGTTCATCATCTGTCTTCAGACACCGTCAATATCGACAATGTGATCCCTGTTGAAACTTGAATGGAAACAGATTGCCTGGTCATATTTCTGCATTACTTTGAGGTGGAATATATGCTATGTACTAGATTGTTGCATACCCTGTGCTTGTCTTAACGAGTGGAGTTTTTCTTATTTTGTACTTTTACTTGAGCTGTATGATAATTATGGGGATGTGGCCTTCACTTAGTCAGCTAATTCTACTTAATTTATTATCATTATTTGTTTATTTATTTTTATGTAATGTCATTGCATACAATCTTGTTTCAAAGTTACAAGATGTTTCATTTTTTAATAGTGGTAAGGGAGGAGAGAGGTCCCTACAGTGATCCGCAGCATCCTTATTTGTATGAGGGAGAAGATGTGTGGATGGCACCAGGCTTCATCAACCAGTTTTATGAAGTATGAAAGGGTACCCTTTTTGTTTGGTGAACTTTGCTTCCCTGTTAGTAAATCATTCAAATGTAAAATTGTATGTTTACTTGGCAGGTGCCTGATTATTGGAAAACATATGTGCATGAAGTGGATCAGGAAAGGGAGATGTGGTTGAATTCCTTCTATAAAGCACCACTGAGGATCCCCATGCCTGCTGAGCTTGAATATTGGTGGTCAAAAGGTATTGATGGAAGTCTTCTTAGTTTCCATGTGTAAAATATGATATTTATCAACTTATGCTCTTTAGCAGGTAAATTTTATGTTTCTGGTTCTGTGCAGGCCATGCTTAAATTTGGAAGATTTTCAGTTTGGTCTTGTAGCTTTGTAATCATCCTTGATTTGTATGCATGTAAAGTAGACTTTTATTTTTGTTGTTGCTTAATGTGTGTTCATGGTTTATCTCAGATGAGACCCCTGAATTTATTCTCGTCAACAAGGAACCAGAGCCTGACCCTGAAGACCCATCTAAACTTGTACATACAGAAGACCCACTCATCTTACATACACGAACTGGACGACTTATCAATTATATTGATGATGAAAAATATGGGATCCGTTTATTTTGGCAACCTCCTCTTAAAGATGGCGAAGATGTGGACCCAAAGAAAGCCGAGTTCTTGCCACTTGGCTTTGATGAATTCTATGGGCAAACCACACAAACTACAAAGAAAGGAGGCATTTGGCAGCGCCTTAGTATGGCATTTGAAGGAGCATGTAAGCCTGTGCTTGAAAAGTTGGAAAGGTGGGCTGAAGAGAAGAAGAAAGGTTCTGAATTGAAGCTCAAACTGATAGAAAAAGAACTTGAATTTGTTGAGGCTGAACTGTGCCTTGAAGAGGCTATTGAGGACCTAGAATCAGAGTTGAAAAGGAAACAAAAAGAGGAGGAGATGAAAGCAGAAGTAGATCAGCAGGATGAAGAAGATACTCCTGCTTCTGTAACATCTGTCCAAGATGGTACAGTTTTGGTTGAAAATGAAGACGAGGAAGAGGACGAAGATGAGGATGATGGTGAATTAACAAGTTTTGGGTCTGTTGAAGTTGATCAGGGCCAAACAGAAAATGGCAAGGAAACCAAATCTGGGAAATCTACATTTTCCTCTATTTCATTGTCATTTGCTTCATCAAACGTTTTCTCAACTGTAAGTTCTTATAAATTATCTGTTTCTTTGATATTCCTGTTGTCTTGAATCTTAGCCTTCTTCAGGTTGGGTAAAAAAGAACTGTATGGTGAATTCTAATAGCCTGCAATGTCTAGTTATTTGACTTAGAGCAACCTCTTTTAGAATTTCATTAAGATGTGCGTTTCTCTCAAATTTTCCCTTTCTGACACAATTTTTTTGGAAGTTATGTTACCGTCAAAACTTGAAACTGAGCTAATTATCTCATGTTTGTCAACGTCATTAAGGTCATAAAGCCCCAAATTTGCTAAACTTTTTATTTTTTATTTTTTTTATATTGTCTTTCAGGTTCCACTAAAGCTTCAAGAATCCTTTTTAACATGGAAAAGTTCAGAAAGATTGCCAGCAACTACAGCACAATCCATTCCCTCGCACTCTGAGCAGTCTTATGTTCTTCAAACAGAAACATCAAATGTTCTCAGCTTCCCAAGGATGTTCAAGCCCAATCTACACAAGAGCTTGAAAGCAACACGTCAAGATGGCCGGAGATGTCACCGGAGGGACACTAGTGCAACTGAGCTGCGTTCTTTGTCACGGGTGTTGATGGGTTCCCCAGCTTCTAACCGGCTGAAACGAAGCCAGAGAGAGCGTAATGAACCCTGGAGCCATCGGTTGTCACAAACAAAACCAGAGATTGGTTGGCATTACATATTATCCCTGCAAATCCCTACAAGTGAAGTGCAGTCCTGTAAGAACAATTCCATTTTGTGATTCTAGTGCTGTATTTTTTTTTTTTTTTTCAATTTTGTTCTGTGATTTTTTAGCAGTTCAAATTTAGTTGTTGTTTTAGCAAATATTACTGGGATTGGCCTTCCGCTGGGTTTTTCCCACATCATTTGGATCACTAAATCGATTGAATGTCTTTTCTCTTTTGGTCTCAAGGTGTCAGTAAATAGATGTCTGTTGAGTTGAGTTACTGAGCCAAGCTACCCAACCACAAGCAACGGGCTGAAGGGTCCCTCAATTGATTTTGGTCAAAAACCAAGAAGGAGCAACCTTATCACCTTATTATTGCATCATTTTACTTAAAATCCCTTCGTCTTCTTGAAATTGAAATCCCTGCATTCTCAGGCGAAAATCCTTTATGGTGATCATTCCAAATTGAGCATTTCTTTCTTTATTACAACATCCCGCCTGATCCTGGCCTCTGTTGATTGCTTCCTTTGCATGTCTAGCATTGCCTTCCAATAGTTCCATTGATTGCATACCATGAACCAACTTTTCACTTGGTTGGCTTTTGCAGGGGCTCTGGGGCTCCATTTTGGTCCTAACTTCCAAAATCTTAAGCTGCTTTATACAGACTCTGGTAACTTACAATAGTTCCAGCTTATATGTTGGTGGGGTCAAGACTCTTTTCACACACATTCATGAACTTGTTGAATTGTTTTCTGTCCAGTCTTCAAGGATGATATGAACTTTTTTTTGCTTAAGCCCCAAACCCTTCATGGAGATAAGGGCATTGCGTGTTAGAAAACTATGCAGATAATCTATTATAGGATTATTAGAATTTAATAATATTGCTAGAACAAAATAAAAATAAGAAAGAACAAAACCAATTGATAGAAGATTGTGGATGCGCAATGTCTTAAGACAAAATTTTGCCTTTTTTTTTTTTTTGCTTGAAGATCAATCGGCAAACTCTCCTAGGACTCAACAGTCAAATCAATTCGAAACACTGCAAATCAATTTTTTACAACCTGAAATTTTATGTTTTTGATCTTATACTTTGAAAATCAATACTTTTCTAAAATAAAAATTATTTATTTATAAAAAATGAATAAACAGTAATGAAAGTTTACAACTTTTTAAAAAAGCAGTTATTAACTGTTTAACGGTTATATTTGAAATTTAAAATTTATTCAACAATTAAATTCAAAAAATAAAAATAAAAATAAAATGTTTGGGTTAAATACTAGGGCCGTGGAGGCTCTAGTCTTTAATTTAAAATTATATAATTATATATAATTAAGCGAAAAAATACATTTTTGTACATAGAAATAGGAATAATCATCAAACTACCATCATTTCTATTTATATATAAAATTAAAAATTCTAATAGGAAAAATACTGAAAACTATTGATTAACAACTATTGATATATTATTGGTGTAACATTAATATAATATTTAGTTTAAAAATAATAACATAACATTTGTATACAGTTGACATAATATTTTACCTTATAAACAATTGTATAAGTTTAGTATACTGTTGGTATACACTAATATAACATTTAGCTTATAAACAATGATATACAGTGCTGGAAAAACATTGATATGTGATATACATTTGGTGTACAGTGTTGAAAAAACTTTGATATAAATTGGTATACATTGTTGAAAAAATATTGATATATATTAGTATACAGTGATGAAAAAACATTAGTATATGGTACACTGTTGATATATAGTGTTTAAAAAATATTAGTATATAACATACAATTGATATATAATACTGTAAAAATAATATATAATCTCTAAAAATGGTATACCAAAGCTCAATTTCTTCTTCGTTTCATGCAAAATTTTCAAATTTTTTTTTCCTTTCCTCATCTTCTTCTACTTCTTCTCTTCTTTTTCTTTTTTTCCATTAACATTGCTCAACTCTTTGATTTTGTCTACAAAGCATGAACAATGGCAATCTCCACTGTAACACATTAACTCATACCACTCTATTTACTCTCTGGTTGCTTCTTCGTTCTCGAGTCTCGTGAGAGATGCTGGGCTCTAGTCCCTCGCCGAGAGCTGGAGGCCACGTGGTTCCTTCTCATTCTGTCTATCTCATGCTTCAAAACCTTTTCTTGCAAATAAGTTAGTGAAACCAATTTAAGTATACATAATATCTTTGGAGCTAAAAGTTTACAAGTAACTAAAATTGAGTGGCAAAATTTCAAAGGACAACATGAGGCATAATGGCCCAAGTTCAAAGCCATCAAAATTTATTTAAGTTGAATCAAAATTGTAAAGTTACAAGAAAAATGAAAAGTTTCAAAACTAATAGTTAAATAATCCAATGATTTCTGAAATAACCCGAGACATTCAATGACATTTAAAATGTTTTGTCCAAAAGAAAGGGCACATGCCCTATTTCAAATTATGTACAGAAAAACAATAAGGCATTAAACCAAAAACTGTGACGACCTCCCAGAGAGGTCTCAACCAAAATGACAACCTTGCGTGACTGATCTACTCTTGTGATATCAATGATCACCTGTAATGAAAATAATGGGGTGAGCTTGAGAGCCCTTTGGATCATACCTACACACCACTAATATTATACAAACAAGAATATAAAACATGCAAACACTTTCATTGCATTAGGACATTTCAAATACTATAGTGGTTATTTTTGTCGTATGCAAGACCGAAAAAGCCTTACTCTTGGTGTCCCTGTGAGGTTCGGGAGCGAATCTAGGGTAACGCTCAAGGGTCGGTTACCTTTCGTGACCATGATCTAACGAGAAAAGTCTGCAGCGACTCTTCGTCCGAAGACATAATCAGCTGTTGCAGTAAGCTCGGGTAGGGACATCTACGATGATACTCAAAGGCTGGTCATCGCCCTAGTACGTGGATTTATTAAATCTTAATTTAATATTCTTTTAGGTCCACATTGCATTCCAATTCATATATGGTCATCATATTTAATATTTTTAAAGTAAACTACTAGATACGTTCAAACACTCATGAAGATTTAGACCGGAATCCATCATCTACGCATGTTGTAAAACAAGCAAACAACAATCATAAATACATGTCAAGTCATTCCAATCAAAGATCAATCAAATATGCCCTAACATGTTTCTAGGTATTCATTAAAAGTAAACATACATTATGTTTTACATTCAAAGTTTAAGTAAGGCTAGGGAGTACAGTAATCACACCCACATTGTATTTCCTCCCCTTGTGCCTTTACTTCTCGCCGCACGTGTTTAGATCTTTAATCTATAAGATTTTAATACCAAGATAATGTGAGTTTAAAACATTCAAAACATGGTCAAAATCCTAGATTTATGTCCCTTACATACATATTTCATGGTGTATACAAGGCCAAAAAAAAAGAAAAAAGATGGGGCATGCCACAGATTATCGTGGTCGCTAGAATCGGCGACATGTGTTTAACACTTCAATACATACACATTAGGCTTAAAACATACATCAAACAAAGATAAATCCTTATACCTTAGGGCCCTGTGCATTTTCGTTTCGTTTCTCACCAATGTGAGGTCTCACAACCCTCAAATCACGTGTGCTTCAAGGAAAAACAAGCATACATTTGAGAAAAATGATTTACAATGCTAAGAAAACAAGATTTCATCTCTCAACCCACTTCATAAAAGTAACGTCACGACCAACACATAATACCATACACGTTATACCTACATATATAATACTATGACAGCTTCTTGCACTCAATACTCCTCAATATCCATACAAAAATTTTGACGGATTCTCCCCTAATACTTTGACTTATCCCAAAGGAACACCAACATCTGATAAATCATATTATCAATCCACGAGTCCATAACAGATAATGTTTCACAGGCTATCATCAATCATAACTCATAATTCATAAGTTATAATGTTCCACACTCTTGACTAGTTTAAACAGATTAAATCCTTATAGTGATATCACATATATAATGATAATTATAATTATACAAAAATATAGCGCACAAAATAATTAAACCTATGCACATAACAGTAACTGAAGAGTCGACTAATTTTTTTATGCTGGTCTCTTCTCTTTCCCATCTGTTCCTAAAATGTTAAAGATAATAAGTGAGCGACAACATGCCCATTGAATAATCTTTATTTATGACATTTAGATGCATTTAAATAATCATGTAGAAAATCAAATTAGATAAAACATTTAAATTTATCATGCACATTTAAGTCATACACAGATACATTCAATATAGTGATAATGCTATTTTCAATGCCTTATTTGATAAAACACATGCATATCCACATTTTTTAGAAGTAGAGCTAGACTTAATTCTTGTATGTCTTATACAATAGTAGACTGTACCTCTAATTGTCACATACTCCAAAACCATTTCTAGGATTATCACATAGAGAAAGACTAATATTTTTCATGGCTCAGTCCAACATGAATTATCATATAAAAAGTAATATTCTCCATAGCTTAGTCCATCGAAATGATATCACATTTTTAATATGCTCTTGTAAATTCAAAACACGCTGCCGTGTAAATAAAATTTCATGAATTTCAAACCAAATGCAAATATGTCAATACAAATAACAGGTTTACATTTAAATCAATTTTATATCTAAAGTGTCGTATAAATAACCAAAATAAAGAAATACTTATAGAATACTAATAACTAATCCTGTTAGGCATGTATCTCACTTCCTAGTATGATAATCAACTACTTACAAATTTACAGTAAAATTCAGTAATATATAATCTACCATTTCATATATAATATATATTTCTATTTGCATCAGTTCTTATTTTATAAAAAATCAAGGGTTTTAACGTAATATCATCATTCACTTAATACTAAAAATAATTATTATTCACCAAAATTATAGTCCAATCAATTTTTGGTATTCGCTCTAAAATTTAGGTTTTAATCCACCACAATTATCCTATCAAACATAATTTCAGATGTACAAATCAAATTTAATTCATTTTTATAATAATTTCTAACGTATTTATTTTTTATATTTAATTCTACACGAGCATTAGGCGCCTCACGTATTGCTCTGCATTAACTCAAATAATCTTAATAACTTTTAAAATTAATTTTCTGCTCAAATATACCATATTTTGATAGCATCAAATAAATTAAATAGGCTATCCAAATATATTTTTACTGTTTTCTCTTAATTTTAATAAATAACCTAAATAGTCAATTATTCACCAAAAATCCATTTGATATCCAAAATTTACAAATTTGTGTTGATGGGTACGTATTTTCATTCTTTACATTCCTATGAGTTTCAATTAAAATTTTATTTGGGTTTAACATACCTAAAAGCCTATTTAAAGGTTATAAAACTTTGAGTATTTATTTTACAATCTACATAATAAATGGACAAAAACTAAGGATATAATTGAGATCTACTAATACTAGGAGTGTTTTAATATAATTTTTATTGAGTTTTACTCACGATGAAAAAATATCTAATTTTTGGGTACCACCTTAAAATATTATCTACAGTCAAAATTATATTCCTATGATCGTAATACGTGGCTTACTTAACATTTTTAGAATAAGCATTAAGAAAAATAGCTTACCTGCACATCGAATCTAGAGAAAAATGGACGTTCCTCTTTTTGTTTTTCATTTTCCCTTTCTTTTCGTGTTCGTGTTCCCCTAGTAGGGTTATTGAAATGCAAATAAAAAGAAAAAAACAAATGACTTGAGGGAGAAAAACAACCGACCCATGATCTGCCATACCATATATATATATATAGTTTTGTCAATTGATGAACTTGCCCTTAATGGATTATTTGCTCTATATAGATCTTGCCACTACCCATCCCTATATGGATTTAAATAAATATGCTGATAGCCCATATATTTATATATATTATGGATTATAAATTAATGTTGGTGCCCCCACCAATTACACCAAGCTTCTTTTAGATGTTTTTGCATTTATTATTGATACTTGTAATTTTTTGAATTTTTTCATGAATGGTCTTAGATACATATTTATTTTTATAAAATGCGAGGCTTATGCCATAATGCTATTTAAAACCTTGTTTTCAACAATCATATGGTCAATCTTTTATATTAGTTAATTGTGTGAAATTCATCTTCTTTACTTTAATCGATATTCCACCCATATGTATACATATAATGTATTTCTTCATTTTTTTTACAATAATTAATTTTTTTCACTAACTAATTTAATTAGTTAATTTATACATGTAGCGTGTATTTTTAATATATGTGTATAATTATACGTATATACATATATAGTTCGTACAAATACATGTATTTATACCTATTTATTTTTATTTAAATTAATTTATGTGTCTAATTAAAATATAGAGTTTATGATTTACCTTAACACAAACATTTTCAAACCGTGCTTCAACTCGGATCCACCTTTGTTGGTATTGCTCTTTGCAAATCTAAGTTTGAGAATTGGTAGAGAAGGGTTTGAATGAGCTCAAGTCACCCTTGGAATTCAAAAGAAATGTCAAGAAATGATATTAGAAGGCTTGGTTAGGGTTTTGGAGAGAAAACAATGAATTGCAGTGCAAAAATCCAGATTTAGGGTTTTTGCATGAGTGTTATGTTTTTATAGAAAACCACAAATTAACTCGGTCACCTGAGAATTACCGCAGTCATTGATAGCGATAACCAGGACAATGAGCTTTGCTCGTTTCAGGGTTTTTTTTGTGATTATCGCAGTCATCCAAGAATTATTGTGGTAATTATAAAATTACCACGATTAATGACGTGGTAACTTGGGTGACACATTTCTTTCTATTTCCTGGGTTTGTCCAGAATTACCGCGGTAATCACTTTCGTTTACCGCAGTAACTAGTGAAATTTTGACTTTTTGCATCTTTTTTTCGTCATTTCTCGTTCTTTCCGAATTTATATCATTTTTATATTTATTTTAAGTTTATTAGGACTTATTCTACATGGTTTTTAATTAAGTATCTTATTAATTAATTAATTATTTTATTTTAACTGTTCACCAGTGATATGAAGATCTTCTAAACATTTGGGGATATTACACGTTACTACTGCTTTGACCATTTTCTCTGTAATACAATGTTGGGACGTAGTCTCCATCCAGTGTAGATCACAATCTTCAACAAGGCTTCGCGACGAAAATAGACTTTGCTGCCAACTTCTCAAGATCCCTTTTGCTCAAATGGAAACTGACCGCTAGAGTTTGGGGTTGGTTATCACGAAACTGACTATTCAATGGAATCAAAGGAAGGATCACGATATGCTGGGGAAGAGCAGGCATTTGGAATGTTCTCGAGGGTTTGGATCTCGAACGATTTGTTATGCAATTAGGGGTTCTGCATCCGAAATGAAGAAGAAGACAAAGAAGAGGAGAAGCGCTACGACTATTTTGACCATTTTCTTTATAATCCCATAAATTTGATAATATTTTAAAATATATGTTATATGCGAAACTTTATAAAATGAAAGTAAGTTTGGGCCCATAACCTCTATCTCTTTAATCAATCGAAGTTAACATTCAACTATTTTCTTTTTATTTTCGACTAGTTTTATTTCTCTTTCCGAGTGAGATAATTATTTTCTATTCAAACCTCTTTTTGCTAACATTGCAAAGCTTGCGGAGGATAAACTTGATTGGCCGAGCATTTTTCATCCCATTTTCCACTTCAAAGCCCTATCATCGAAGGAAGCGACATATCATTTTGCCCATTTGTTATCTTCTTCTCTGGGTTTTCTTCATGACTCTTCTTTTTCCCATCTTCATTGACCCTAGCAGCCTTGATCACTATCTAACTTAAGAATGAACGGTGAATACTTCATACAACTGTTGTGAACTCTTCAAAGAGACTAGGTTTAGGATTCACTTTTAATGGAGATAGTGTGAGGTTGACACTTAAAAACATCGTTTGCAAGTAACTTCTTTTTTCATTTTCTAAGAGTGGGTTATTTTTGAATTTTTTTTTTTGAAAGGAACCATTTTAAGATTCTATTTGATGAAATACGTATCCTAATTTTTGTATTTCCAAAAAGAAAACACAATTACGAGTTTATAGTTGCACATTTTTACAACATTTATTTTTATTTTGATTTTAGGGTTTTCTACGATGGTGTCTCCAAACTGGACTTTGAGTCCTCTAAGAGCAAAAGAACAATCTTAAAGATCAAACTTTGAAACCTATACATGTGGGCAATTTTGAAAATCATCTTTCTTGCCAAACAACGAACAATATATGTTTTTTATTTTTTGATATTTTAGTTCTTTAAATTTAAAATTGTCATAGTATGTATTCCTTTCTATAGATTCTTCAAAAGCAAATTTTTATGATTGGCAATGATCTCAAAAGTTAGAGTTTCCAACACTTTGGAAATAAATCATAATTAGAAATATGTTATGATTGGTATAAGACTTGACCAATACTTGTAGTATAGAGTTAAAAATAAAAAATTAAAAAAAAAGAAATTGTACAATTACTAGTGTTATACCCATCAAAGACCTTGTAATGTCCAAACAATTTTAAGTATCTTTAGAGGGAATTTATTATAATAGTAGAATTGGATTTATAATAATGTATTAGCTTTGTATTGAGAGATTTATCTTGTGTTATAACTTATAAGGTGACATGATAATCATAATTCAATTAATAGAATATCCAGAGTTTTTAGTAGGAAAGACAGCTGACCTCTTTCTAACCCATTAGTCGAATATACGATCCATGGTTTATAATTAATATCATATAGTAATAATTTCTAATATTTTAGAATATAAAATTTTCTAGAATTGGTTTCTAAAATATAAAAATTCTATCTATCACTAAAGATACCATAAACGTTCAGAAGAGCGCTAGTTTTGAATTTTTTGATTTTTCAAAACGCCTTCTTACTGGATGGCGCTAGTCGGGCCTCTTGGACTTTTTCGGCGAAACCGAAATCCTACAACGTGTCAATTCAGTAAAACCTGCAGAAAGGTTATCCGTAGCTCGCGTGGCACCGTATCAAACCAGAGCTCGAGGATTCCGCAGTTCCGCCAGTAAAACCCTGCCTCGAGTCCTTTAAAAGCCCTAAGAACCCTAGCACGGCAATTCCTCTTGAACCTCTTGGTCGCTCAGTCCGCGAGCGCTTTTTAAAGTTCTCTCTAAAACCCCTCTCAAAAACCCTAGCCTCTCCTCTATTAACCCTTCTCGTCTTCGATTACGATGGAGTTCTGGGGTGAGCCTTTCCTCTCGTTCTCTTTTTCTTTTGCGTGTGTAGGGTTTCTGTTAGCTTCTCTGATGTATTGACTTTAAATGTGTTCATTTTGTTTTGGGATTTGATAGATGTTGGTAGGTTTCACGAGTGTGCTTTTGTATCTGTGGTTTTGTGTGTACTTTTGTTAAAGTTCTTTTGATCTCATAGCAATCGATCGATAGCTGGGTTGATTTGCCCGGACAATGGTTTGCTATTAAGCATTATGGTGCTGGCATAGTCTTGCTTGATTTGATGGGTCCCAAGCAAAATGTCGGTGATGCTGGCTGTTGTCTTTGTGGATGATTAATTTGATTTTTGCTTTTTTGCTGCTCTTTATTTGTAAATGAGCGTTTTCAAAATAAACGATGGAATTAAGTTATATTCGAAGAAGTATTTATTTATAATTTATTGTGTCCAAGCTTGGTAGGCCTTCCATGCTTGCTGCAGGAACATCATGGTGGATGACCAAGTAAAAAAGCAAAGAATTCTTAGCAATGTCTTTATTTCTCTGTTTTATTTTGTTCCATTTGTAATTGTTGGATAAAATGTGTGCGTGTGTTTATGTGTGTGTTCTCTAACGAAACTTAGTTTTGGCTATTATATGTACGGTGTTCTTTTAGATGTTACTTCATCTTTTTTAATTGCTGAATAAACTATGCACAGATTAATTCAGTTCATTGACTATCATTCTCAATTATTAGCATTTGTTTGTTTGGTCATATGATGCAAGTATTATTTGCATGTTCTACCCCTTTGTGGCTCAGTTGGTTTTAGTGCAATGTGGACTTTGGACCATGAAAACTATGACTTGATCTTTATAGGCTTTTTGATCTTTGGTCTAATATTTCTTCCTTCACTTGTTACATCTGAAGCAATATGTCTTATCAATTTACTATGATGTATAGGTGTTGAAGTTAAAGCTGGGGAGCCCCTTAAGGTTCAACCTGGGGAGGATATGATTTTGCATCTCTCACAGGTTATTGTGCTGCATCTTTTGAGTGGCTCATCTTTTATTGTGGTTATTGGAAAATTTATTGAATGTTATGATTGTGTAGGCATCACTTGGTGAGGTGAAGAAGGACAAAGGAAATGAATCAGTTGTTCTTTATGTGAAAATCGATGGTCAAAAGCTTGTCATTGGAACACTGTCCGCAGACAAGTGTGCCAATATCTCTTATGATTTGGTGTTTGAGAAGGAATTTGAACTCTCACACAATTGGAAAAATGGGAGTGTATACTTCTGTGGCTACAGATCATTTGTCTCAGATGAATATCCTTCCTGTTGTTTTTTTGAGTTGCTCATCTTTTATTTGTGATTATTTATTGTTTTTCATTGCTACAACCACCTCTGTGGATGTCCTTGAAGGTGACTATTCTCCATGTTTGGTTTCCTTAACCTTTTCTCCTTTGTCTATCACGCCATCTGGATTTTCTGGTAATTTTTTGAATATTTTCTTTTGCAATTCTTTCCTAATTTTAGATTTGCATTTTATTTTGAATCTTTTGTTTATTGTTTTAATATGTAGATTCTGAGTCTGATGAAGAAGATGATGTACCACTCAAGCTTACAGAGAATGGTGAGACATTTGTTACTTGACCGTGAATCAATGTTAAATTGCTCTACTTTAGCAACCTCATTAGGTGATTTGTTTCCTTATATTCGGACCGTAGGAAAACCTGAGCCCAAGGGAGAAGAATCCAAGCCTGCTGCAGAGAAGGCTGTAGTTGCAGCCAAGCCTGATTCTGCTGCTAAAAAGCAAAAGGCTAAGCCTGTGGAGCCAAGCAAGGATGATGACAGTGATGACGAAGAAGATGAAGATGACTCCGATGAAGATGAATCTGATGATGAGGTATTCTTTCTCGTGATATAAATTTTATTTCTACTTTATGCCTTAGGAAATGATTTGTTTGTGTAGTGTAGTTGGTGGTCTATGTCATCATGCTGTGTGTGGTACATGAAGTGTATGTATGTACTCCACGCTTCACCTTATAAAAGGAAATGATGAAAATTCAAGTTATGTTGCATTTATGGTTAAAGGAAACACTTTATTGTAATTTACTCTGTTGATGTAGATTTATGGTTTGTTTAAAATTCTATGATGCATAATTAGATTCTAATTTTACATTTTATTCCTTTCTACCTTGATGGGCTTTATCTTCTGACTCTGTCTTCCACTTGTCCAAAATTACTACTTGTGGCCATTATTGCTATGATTTAGTATTTTGCATACATTTTTTTCTCTAGAATTTTCCCCCTCTGGATTCTAAGCTAACACATCAGTGTTCATCCATCATTTATTCTTTTCCTTGTGAAACCTGTGTTCCCATTCATTAATTATTTATGGATTTGTAATTAGGACATGCTTGATGCTGGGGATGATAGTGATGATGAGGATGAGGATGAGGATGAGGATGATGAAAGCGATGATGAGGAGGATGAAGCAACACCTACCCCAAAAAAGGTACTTTTGCTATCTCTTTATGGCCTTTGGGATTGTTTCTCTCCTGGACTTTATGTTAACCACTATGATATTATTCCTTTAAAGGGCAATGCCGGCAAGAAGAGACCTGCAGCAGCTGATTCTGCAACAAAGACTCCAGTTGAGAAGAAGGCAAAACTGGTTACTCCTCAAAAGACAGGTAATATGCCTTTTCCTCTTTGTTCTCAGTTTTGAATGTGGTTTGCATGATTGGTTGTGTATTTGAGCAAGTAAAATCATTAGTTTGCATAACAGAAGGTTATGACTATATTGCTTACTAAGTTCGTAATTTTTGTAGGTGGTGATGGTAAGAAGGGTGGTGGTGCTCACACTGCCACTCCACATCCATCAAAGCAAGCTGGGAAAACTCCTGCAGCGGATGGTGACAAGTCAAAGCAACAGACCCCAAAATCAGGCGGTCAATTCTCATGCAATGCCTGCAAAAAGTGTGTTTTTGTTCACCAATAAATTCTGATACTGAATGTATATCCTTGGTAGTTCACAATTTTAATCCATGTTTGTTTCCGTGCCAGATCGTTCAACACCGAAAATGGCCTACAATCCCATAATAAAGCCAAGCACAGTGCTGGGAAATGAGGAACTAAGGAGGGAGTCATGTTGGTTGCAAAAGCAACTTGCCCTATGTATTTTTGAATGTCTTGGTTTGGGTTGATGAGAGAGAGAAGCTAAGGTATAATTTTTGGGAAACCGAGTGGATGAGAGTTTGAGATAGCAGAAGCGTGAGCTAGTTTTCAGTATGTTATAGTAGTATCGAATTGGATTTTTGGTGTGTACCAGCACTATTATTATCTCTTTTGAGAATTATGTTCGTTTAAATCATTTTTGTGGTTAACTTTTGTATCTGGCAATCATTTTCACGTGCACGGTTTAACCACCAAAGATCTCCAGTCTAGTCGAAGCGCTCTGGCCCTGGTACTTTGACTGGTTTGGTGGTCTGTATTTCGAAAATTAGAATGTAAGCTCGAGAACTTAGGAAAACGGCTTTTTACAGAGTAAAAACTATTTTGGTAATTTTTTTTTTTCACAAAAGATTTTAGTTACTTTTTTAAAATGCACGCCAATTGGAGTGAAATGGGCTTTCTATTTATATTTCAGTGGGTTCAACGAGCTTCGTGTGCGCCTACTAGTCGTCTAAGGTCTATCAAGATAGTTGAAATTGTAAGAATTATGATAATATTTGAAAATTAATATAAATTGATATAAGAATATTTTTAATAGTGAAATATGTTAAGAGTTTGATGTCTTTATTATATTACTAATTTATTAACTTTTTTTTTAAATCAGTTTAATAGTTTTGATTGTATTGTATTACAATTACACTAAATAGTTGATTTTCACTTAAATTGAGAAAGAATGGACAGTTTTGAAAATTATGAGACAGCGTATGGAAAGATTCTGGCTTCGTATAATAATTGTATATTACGTAGATATTTATTATTATTATTCTAACATTGTACCCTTGTCTATCTTTACACAATTTTACAGGTAAAAGATTGAATAAGTTTTTTAACTATTCATACTATTTTTAAATCTTACAGAAAAAAGAAAAGAGAATGTTATCCACAATTCAATAATATATATATATATATATATATATATATATATATATATATATATATATATATATATATATATTAAGTTTTAGTGGAAAAGAAGAAAAAGAAACACTTGCAACATTTGTACATGCAAAAAAAAATTAAACTCCTGGTGAGTTCACGGAAACAGTGGGGAAGGATGATGGCATGTGAATTGAAAAAGAATAAAAAAGAATAAGAATCACCTGAAGTGAGGTGTAAAGAGTTTGTATTTTGTATACACCAAAACACAACAAATATATACTTGCAAGCGGAAGGGGCAAATACGCTGGTTTGCCCGAGAGGTTAAGGGGGAAGACTTAAGATCTTCTGCACATAAGTGCGCATGGGTTCGAACCCCATAGCCAGCAAACTCTGTTATTTTTTTATTATTTTATTATTTTTTGGGTTTTTTTCCGGCGTTTTAAATATAAGACGCTTCGTGCTTTGCCATCGATTCGTCCGTCCTACTTATTCGGATAACACAACCCAACACAACAAAGCATCTGTAACACCTTCCTCTCAACTACCAGCAATGGCGGTCTCAGCTTCTTTCTCCATCTCAAGGCTCATTTCCACACCTTTCGTCGCCAAACTCTCTCCTCTCAATCTTTCTTCAAATCTCTCCTTTTCATCTTCTTCTTCTTCTTCTTCCTCTCTCTGCTTGAGGTTCGCACCACAGTTCCCTCGCTTCTGCACCGGCGCCGGAAGAGCTACAATCTCCGCCACAATCTCTGTCGGAGACAAGCTCCCCGAATCCACCTTCTCCTACTTTGACTCTGCTGGAGAACTCCAAACCATCTCCGTCTCCGACCTCACCGCTGGCAAGAAAGCCGTCCTCTTCGCTGTCCCCGGCGCCTTCACTCCCACTTGCTCTCAAAAACACCTTCCCGGATTCGTGTCCAAATCCGCCGAGCTCAAATCGAAAGGCGTCGACACGATCGCTTGTATTTCGGTGAACGACGCGTTTGTGATGAAGGCGTGGAAGCAGGATTTGAAGATCGACGACGAGGTTCTGTTGTTGTCTGACGGGAATGGGGATTTCACCAGAGCCATCGGTGCGGAGCTCGATCTTAGTGATAAGCCGGTGGGATTGGGAGTGAGGTCGAGGAGGTACGCGCTTCTTGCGGAAGATGGAGTTGTTAAGGTGTTGAATTTGGAGGAAGGTGGGGCTTTCACGATTAGCAGCGCTGAAGATATTCTCAAAGCTCTTTAGCTTCTCAAACTTTCAACTCATTTTTTTTGTCCTTTTTTTCCGCGATGTTTCCTTTTTGGATTTATTTAGTTAGAATCGTTGTTTCTTGCTACTGTTTTTTAGAGATGGTATTAATAAATCGAGTACTACGAAAGAAAATGACGTTGGGGAATTTCGAATTCTGTGCGTGTTTTGTACCGCAAAAATTGATACAAACGTTGAACAGAAGTTTTTGAATGTCCAGAATGATGAATTTTTCATTGGAAGAACTGAAAAATTTTTGGTGGTCTGGTATGCATTTGTACTGAATGTTAAAAAGGTTATTTGAGGCATTGAATGAAGAAGATGCTCATGCTTGGACTGTGCTGCTTAAAGGGTACTTCAGGTCAAGCCAGAATCTATAGATTTGTAGATTGCAATGTGCAAAATAGATTTCTAGTTTTATGGCGTCTGATTTATAATTTGATTACATATTCTTGCTTATGGCTTAGATTCTAGACAGCTTATTCTTTTTATAGGATCCGTATGGCTTCTATAAGATCTTAGGTGAATAAGAACCATTTAATAGTTCTTACTTGTTTATGAAAATTGACCGTTAATTTTGCTTGGAGGATGATCTCTATGGCTGACCTCCATTATACAAGCAATAATATGACTAATTGATCTTTATGATTCGGTTATTCTTTTGTTCTGGAAAGGCTTTGATACTATCCCCATAATTGCCATATGCTCATGTTTCACTTCATGTTGCACTCTCACATGTTTTTATGCAAGTAAATATTCTACCAACTCTTTTATGATTCTGCTTTTTTTTTTTTTTTTTTTTTGTCAGCCTCATCTTATGTTTTTGGTTCTAAGACAAGTCCCTTTGTGAATTAATCTTTATGTGAGTGTTCTGTTCAATCTTCTGTTGAAATGTTGGATGTTAATCAATGTCATGTCAGTGAAATTTCACAGTGCAGCTTCTTAGTCTTTCATTTGTCTTTTAGACTTTTTTGTTTCCTTATAATATTTTGTGAAGCAGCATTGGTTGTTTTCCAGCTAGCTTTCATATTTTCCTTGGAAGATTAATTTTTGAAGATTTTTTTTTCCCTGTAGATGTGAATCAATCACTTCATTTGGTTTATTGTAATCGAATGTTGGCATTGTTTCCCTGTAGTCTGAAACTAAAAACCTTTGGCTTCTGGTGGATGGTTCTTATGTCTCTTATATATCAATTCGACCTAACATATAAAGCTTGATAATCATCTTCTTCCTCTCCATCATTTTCAGCATCTTGTTTACTCATTTCAAATTGCTTGTTACGAATGTGAGTTCTAGCTTTCTAAATGTCATGTCTTGCCTTTTTGTGACACTTGCTAAGCCTTACAGCATGTTGTCTTTGTCCTCTCTATCTTTTGGTTTTAGATAATTGCTTAACTCAAAAGCCAATAAGTGGAGGCCCAACTTTGTTTGTTGAGCCATTCACAGTGGTAGCACTTCTTTTAGGTCTAATAGAGTTGTAATGTGAAAATTATGATATAATTTCTTACAAGTTTGTCATTTAGGGAAGAGTTTGGCTGCACATTCCTTCTCCAAAGAGAGGGTGCATTGTCCTCTGCATTTGGAAATCAAAGTGGGTGATGACATAAACTGTCGTCAGGAATTGACTCTCATTGGATTCAATAAAGTCTCTACCTGGTGCCACTAACTTTTCTACCGATTATTAAGTGATAATAAACATAAAACTGACTCCCAAATTGATTCTCATGCTAGCACCTTTCATAGTAACTGATCTATTATAATTCAATCCCATAACTTCCCTGGAGCTGTGTTTGAGATTCCTTTGCAGGTATATAATCCTAGAATGAACTTTCCCATTTCATATATAGTGTAGGTGATGTGATTGACAATGATCATATGGAAGGATCCATCTTATAGCAGAAATTCTTCCTTAATAGCCAGACTCACTCCACATTAGGGCTTAATAGGGCTGGCATTGATGGCTTCAACTTAAGGGAACTCTGTAAATGATAATTTCTGTTCAGATGGCGGAGGCTGTTGTGAGTGGCCTGCAGTAGACTATGCTCTATGGTCACTTAGGCCATACAGGGATAGAGCAAAATCACTACTACATATGGTCAAAAGAGAAAGACCCTGATGAAAATAGAGAGGCCAGCGGGCATTGTACCACCTGACAGTATCAAGTATATTCGTGCTTCTGACTTAGCTTGCTAGTGCGGGTATTGTGGGCATAACAGTGGCTGGGTCTTGGCTGTACACCTCCATAATGCCTCCATGACTATTTGAGATGAGAGCAAATGATGGAATGAACCATTGCCAAACGAGGGCAACACCCACTTGCTGACAACAGTGAAAAGCAGTGAAGGTGCCCCACCTCTTTCTCAAGTTGATTTCTGTTTGGAAAGTAATATTTTTCGTTTCTGATACCAAAACTTTGTATGCAAGACTTGTTTCAAGACTTTTCTATACCAAAACTTCTTGTCAGACTATGAATGGAAGAGTTGCAAGAGATCATTAGTTGAATAATTGATTGAGTTAGTTGACTCTTGAGTTCAGCATTTCAAGTTTCCAGAGTCATGATGTGGGTTTTGCATTCCACATGAACGTGAGGTTTCTTTGGCTGCAACTTACTCAACTCTTAAGAGAATCTTTTCATTGCTTTGGTCCCTTGTGTACAGCCACGGCCAATTATGCCCTTGGCAGTGATTTGGCCTTATTGGACATATGCGAACATCTTTCTTTAACTGCATCTGCTCTGAAGTGAACCGAAACCATAATTACGGGTGCAAGTATAGATTTCAGGATTTGACTGCCCTAAACCCTGAACTTTTTCATTTGGATTCCCATTTCTGTTGAATGTCAAACAAGTTATAAAAGATTAATAATTTGTCTTTTTGGTAAAACATACTTGACGACCTATTTCCAAACCAAATGAGGGTGGGATTTACCTACTTATTTCAGGACCTAATACCACTATGTAAACTTTTCTGTTCATTTTTTTTAATTAAAAAAATGAAACAAATCAACTTGTTGGAATCTATTGAATCTGTAGTCATCTAAAAGCCCAATATTTAATTATAGGACATCGGTATATGGGCAATCAACAACAGGAATTCAATTTAGAAAGAAATGTTCTTTTGATCCTTTCATTATTTTTTGCAACCTACATTTACAACTATTGAATGAATGATGCGTAACACATATTTGTTCAAGAATTATGAGTGTTATCACTTCAAAAAAAATGTAATTGTAGTAATTACGTATTTATTCATGTTTTGAGGGACTTTGAAATTTGAATATTTGTATTATCAAAGTGGCATTGAATATTTAGAATTACCTTCTTCCATTTGTTGGCGAACAATGTTCTTGAGTGTTTTTGGTAGTACTATTGGTGAGGATGCAAGTCCCTGGCACCCACTGACCTCAAAAAAAAAGTGACATCATTTTCACCTGTGTGAGTTCAGTTATTATATTGGGCCTTTATTTTTTTATTTTTTTTCCAATCATGTGCTCCTATCACCTTTTAAAGTCAAACTCAAAAGGCTTCCACATTATCCTTATGTAATTAGCTTAATCAATTGTGTATAGCAGGGTACAAAGTCAATCATCAAAGCTTAAAGTTTGAAGGGAAGATAGGACTTGAGGATCAATTTGTAGGTGACAACGAAGGAGTTTGGTGTGTGTTTTAGGTGGGTTTTGAAGGACCCACTAAGAGATGTGAAAGCTTCAAGTTTTCAATGTATTCATCATTGAACCATTCTTTCATTTACACTCCCCTAGATCTCTAAAAACTTTGGTGCTTTCATCTTGTGATGTTTGACAAAAAGAAAAATACAAGGAAAACAGAGATGCTGACTTCTAATTATAGGTTCTGCCCATCAACTTATCCTCTCTGTCACACACAAAATTCAACAGAAAATTGACCAAAAAAAAGAAGAAAAAGGGTACAAATTCACAATTACAAGCAGTAACAATCTCTAATGAAGTTTCTCATACATCAATCCCTACTTTTGCTCCTACCATCTTTGTACTCCCTTCCCACAGCAACTTATCAATTTCTTCTCTTTTTTATTCCTTTATGAAGCTTTCCTCTAGTAACTTCCTGGGTATTCACAAGAGAAATCTTTGGAGGCGAGGAACAAGTGATTCATTCTCGCCATGTAAAAGAATCAACAACTCTTCTTCTCGGCGCATAGAAAGAATTTATGGGCACTGGCTTCCTTCTTAAAAAGCTCAGGACAGTAGTAGTAACCACTTATGAAAAAATTGTAGCCTTGGTCAGAAGACCCCATATTGTATATTATATATATCATATATGATGATGAAGATATAAAATGATATAAACATGGTGCAAGGAATACCAAAGAGAGAGAGAGTGTGTATGTTGGGCTAAGAATTGGAGACGAATGTGCCAATGTAGCCAAACCCCATGATGAAGAAAGCCATTGCTTGCAAGTAAAGGTAAATGAAATAATGGTTCTTCCCAAAGGCCACGTCATAGCAAGCACAGAAGAAGAGATATGCTCCTACCAAGAGCTCCAACAAATGAAGCCTGTGTTGAACATGGAAATCATTAGTATCAAACGTTTGATGTGTCTGCAAAATTCGAAATCGAATCCAGATGGGTATATCCTAATTGTAACAGAGACCGCACCTTTCTCCAATCCTAAGTCTTGGTTTCTTGGGAGCTTTGGCTGCTGGTTTTGCTTTAAGAGCATCACCTAGTTTCTCAGTAACAACCCATTCATTCACCCTTCCTGCTTCAAGCAAACCTACGAAGGTCGCTTTAGTACGGTGAAGAGCCATGACATTCTCAAACAGAATCCAGAACACCAACAAGTGAAGTGACCTGCAAGATGATCAGATCATATAAACAGAGCAAATAAACCATGACACTTAGAAGAAACAAGAGAATTGATTAACGAAGAGATTGAGATGTTCAGGCTCAAACCTTGGAGTTCCGACTGAGTTTAAAAGGGTGATAATGGAGGGAATATAGACGGAACCCCACTTGGGAATCACAACTTCAGGGACTAACACAGTTGCTGGCATTATTACACAGTAGAAAATGAATGTGACGATATGGGCAACGATCTTTCGAACAAAGAAGAAGCTGTAAAGAACATGGAACTTCTTCCATGTAGAAACTTTCTGCAGCAAGGAACATAGAACTGATTGTTAAAGAAATTTCAAACTTAACAACCAAAAAAAAAAAAAAAAAAAAGAGAGGATTAAATGAAAGAATGTAAGCTAAATATATGAAACTAAACCTTATTCCTAAGAATTTCCATTGCCATTTTCCTGAAGAGATTGGCAGGCCCACAAGACCACCTGTGCTGCTGATATCTGTAAGCCTTGAATGTGCTGGGAAGCTCATTTTTCACCTAAGCCCCATAACATCAATAGTAAATTAAACTAGTTCACATTAAGCTTCCTACACACACTCACATCTACTACATATAGAATATTTTACTAATTTTTTTTTGTATAAATTATCCATACAATTGCAATACTCCCAATTGTTAAATAAATAAATATTAATATTTAAATATATATATATATATATATATATATGTGTGTGTATTAATATAATGATCATAATTGCTCCTATTATCAAAAATAAATGTTGTAGAAGATTATTAGGACATCTCTTATGTTCAAACGATCGGTGCATACCGATCGTTTGGGGGCTGATGTCAAGTTAAATTAAAAAAAATAAAAAAATAAAAAATAAAATAATTAAAGTATTGAGCATTAAATATGTACCGAGTGCTCAACGCTCTATTGCTGAAGTGGTTTCATTAAGCGCCACCTCAATATGTATGTGTAAAGGGACATAACTCATGCCCTTATATTAATAATTAATACCTTAAGATCGCCAATATATACAAATTTCCAGCCCTTGAGACTAGCACGGACAGCCAAATCCATATCCTCCACGGTCGTACGGTCTTTCCATCCTCCCGCCTCATTTAGCGCCGCAATTCTCCAAACTCCGGCGGTGCCTTCATCATTGATCCACCATTACAACAATTTTTCCATTTTAGTATTATTATTATTATTTTATTTTTTTTAATAGTTCAGGGAAGCGAAAGTGGTTTTATAATTAAGGAGAGCGGCTTACCATTGAATCCGAAAAAGGCGTAAGTGGAAGAGCCGACTTCTTGTTCTACCTTGAAATGGTAATCCAGCGACATTTCCTGCATTCTAGTCATCAAACATTCGTCGGAGTTCACTGCAAAACCAGCCGGGAAACCGCTGACACGTCAGAAACTTGATTCCGCTAAGGTGGAAAATTTATTATATATTTACTTATTTATTTTATAAAAAGTAAAGATGGAAAAAAGAAAAAAAATAAAAAGAGAAAAATTCAAATCCAAAGTGTCGGTGGTTTGATTTAGGGGTCCACCGAATTCGATTTTCGTTTAGTCCAGCGATGCACATGGGCTGCTTAATTAAACGTGGCTGAAAAGACAAAAGTGCCCTCGTTTTTCACTCCAAAAGCCAAGACAAAGCTCCTCGCTCCGAGGGGACATCAGGGGCTTCTCCGTCTATCGTAACGTCAAAATCACTTTTTTCCGTTAGTTGACAGCGTCGTGGAACGTTTGAGAGCATTGAATTGAAGAAAAGAAGGAATGAGGGGCCAGTGAATCCACGTGGATGGTGCTTATTGACGCATATGTTTCTGGGTTTGGGGACACGTGGAACATGGCACCGACACCCTTCTCTACGAAGATCAATTAAGTTAAAAAAAAAAAGTAGAAGAAAAATTCAAAGTACTTGGTACTAAAATAAAGAAAATATGAAATTAATTATTATAATTATATATTGTTTTTATACAACTACCCCATGAGCAAGTGTTACATATTAAATAAGCTAATAGTTATATAATTATATAAAAAATAAAAAGACTCAATTAAATAAAAATAAAGGTACAAATATTTTAATGCAAATAACACCTAAAATATATCTTAAAATCTTTTTTAAACAATTAAATTAAATTTTAAAAGAAAAAAGATTTTTTTTTTAACAAATTTCTTTTTTTTTTTTACGTGACAAAAAGTGACCATTAATAAGATTCGCTGTGGTGGAGTTAATTTTGAATGATTAGGAGATGATTAAGCAAAGCTTACCAAACTTCCAACGGGCTTGAACGAGACCGATCTCAGGATTGTGAAGCAGGTAGGGGACGGTGCGCCACAGGAAATCAGGCTCCGGTTGAAAATCCGCGTCGAAAATGGCAACAAAATCACAGTGCTTCACATAACTGTGTTTCATTCCTTCCTTCAAAGCTCCAGCTTTGTACCCATTTCGATTGTCTCGTATCTCATACTTTATGTTGATTCCTTTGCTTGCCCATCTCTGGCACTCCATTTCCACCAGATTCTGCAAATTCTCCAAAAACCCAACCTCAAAAACAATCACAAAAAGAAAAAAAAATGAAGAGATTTGATGTTGACGAAAACAGTAGTTCGTTCTAAAAGGACGACCTTGATGATAGGATCAGTGGAGTCGTCTAATACTTGAATTATGATTCGATCGGAGGGCCACGAAAGCCCACATGCCGCTCCGATCGAGAGCTGATAAACCTGCATTACAGTACATTATCCGGGTCACATATCAGCTTCAAAAGATTTGGAAACAGAAAAAAAAAAAAAAAAAATATATATATATATATATATATATATATATATATATGTGTATACTGTACCTCTCTTTCATTGTACATTGGGATTTGCACAAGAACCATGGGATAAGCTGAATTCCCCAGCTCTAAATCATCTTTCAATGTCTCCCATTTGTAACGCTTCTCTGGTTTTTTACCAAACAGCTTCACGAGAACGATCACAATTGCCATGTACACTTTCTCAATGAAAAGCATCACCGACATGACTAGTGAAATGAAAACTAGGAATTTCAAGAGAGGAATGATCAATGGAGCTTTGATCTGATACCAAATCAATCCAATTTGGTCCGTGACTTCGTCTCCGGTGCCTTGGAACGATTCTGGAAGAAGGGTCGTCGTGGTTGCAGAAATCCGACCCATTGACGAGGAAATGGAAGAGAAAGAACAAGTAGCAGAGCAGTAGGAGAAAAGGAAATGGCGAGTGTGTTAGTTAACAGTAAAGAAAGTAGGGAAGATGGGGTTGAATTTAAAGAGATGTCATGGTTCAACTTTGCGAAAAGAGCAAGAATCTTTATTCTCACACTCCTCTGTGTTGTAGAGAAAGCTAGTTAGCTTCTGTGTGATTTCCTTGTGAATTACGCAAGACACATTGCGGTAGAGCTGGAATGTCAGTGTATTGATCGATCTTCTCCACTCAGACACTCTCTTACCGACAGACCCACAAACATTAGAAACGCAATAACACCCAGAAAGAAAAAAATAAAAAAAGATGCAGATTAGAGTTTTTACAGAGCTTAACCTCTCCAAAAAAAGACGATCTTTAAATCCTCCCTTTAACAATTAATTAAGCTCTTCTTCTTCTTCTCTTCCTCTCTTCCAATGCTGGAGCTAAATCAGAGAGAGGGAGAGCAGGAGAGGCGGAGAGTTGATGAGAAAAGCTAAGCTTTTTATATAAGAGGAAAATCCTACTGTTTTCTGCAGCTACCTCTAGAAGATTATATTTTTATTTTTAATATTTGTATCGTTTCAACCACAAATGTATTTACGCAAGGTATACCATAAGAAAAAAACATTGAACAAGGACTTTAAAATGACTTGAAGCATGTACCCAAACTATATAAACTATAGTTTTAGCCTTAGGTATAGGCAAAAACTATGTTTGAAGAATTTTTACATTTACAATTTTACTATAACTCGAACGGTAGTTAATCTCGAGGAATACATACAACTGACCCGAAATCTATAGTGAAAAAATTCTAGTTAGTCTCTGCTTATAAAAGAGTTAATAGAGATATGAGGGTGAAATACTTCTCATAGATAACTCGAAGTGGCGTTAGAGTCTGCTAATACCATCAGTTCCAACCCAATTTGGGTCTAGATCAGACACATTCCGTTCCGTATTAAATTGAAATTGAGAGAAATTGGAAGTACTATTTATAGTTTAAGACCATGTGAGTTGGGAAAATAAAGTTTGTAATTATTCATATAAACATACATGAACTAGTGTTTTAAAAAATATATATATATATATATTTTAAATATTTTTTAGGCATATTTAAATAATTAATGTAGAACGGGGGGCCTTGATATGGTAGTTGTCTTCTAAAAAACTTGAATGATATTGTTTTTAATTAAATAATTCCATATTTTTCATGATCTTAAGCAATACCTAAACCTAATAGGTTAGGTGGTTATTGATCTAAAATTCTAAGCAAAAAGTTTGATACGTTATAAATTTCAAATGAGCTACAAATAAATTTCAATTTCAACGAAATTGTAGCTTGTTACATCATGTAGTTGCTTTACTCAGATGATCAAGAACACAATTTAAAAAAAAAAACTTTTTTTTATTCTTTCATAATTGATGTTTAAGGTGTTAATTAATATATAAATAAAAAAGCCATTAACCGGCTTATACTATAAAAAAAAATAGTCAACTAAACTAAAGTACCCTCACTTGAAATTAACAGCTATTAATTGTAAAATTTAATAAGAGATAATGAGAGATAAAGATAAATTAAAAAACATTTACTGTTTTTTATTTTTTAAAAATCTAAATAATGTAAAATAAAAAAAATATATTTGATTTGTTTGTAATTATTCATATAAATATATATCAACTAGTGTTTAAAAAAAAAAAAACTTTTTTTTGTATTATTTTCTTTACGCGCATTTAAATACATGTACACTCATTTTCTTCGGGCCTTAATATGGTAGTTGTCTTCTAAAACAACACGAATGATATTATTTTTAAATAAGTAATTTGATCTTAAGCAACACCTAAACCTAAATGGGTTAGGTGGTTATCAATCTAAAATTCAAAGCAAAAAAGTTTGATACGTTATAAATTTCGAAAGCTACAAATAAATTTAACTTTTAGTATTTATTTCAATGAAACTATAACTCGTTTGATCATATAATTGTATTAATCAGACT
>JAJIYU010001662.1:0-34343 GCA_030144865.1 Tinospora cordifolia | reverse complement strand
TGAGGATGATGCCCGTCACATTTTTGGGGACTGCAAGATCTTAAAGGCAGTCTGGAGTCACTGGCAGCAGGGTCTAGCAGTTTTGTCTCGTCCTCCCAACAGTTTAGAGATCCAAACGTGGTTGGCAGATCAGCAGGTTAACAGGAGAAGCTACTGGTTGCTGATCACTTTTGCTACATGGGCAGCCGTGTGGGAGGCTAGAAACAGATGTATTTTTAAGAACTCGGATATTAATGTGAACATTGTAAAAAAGAGATCTCACATTTTATTTGCAACCTGGGTTTCCGTTTCTGATCTAAGTTTAGGGTACTCATTTAGTGAGTGGGTGACGCAGTGGGCGTCAATTTTGTATCTAAAATAGTGGGGTCTGGGTCGGCGTAGGTTTCCTGCCGCTGTTGTTTCTGTTATTTCTTTTTGGACATCTCGTCCAATATATAAAATAAAATGTTTACTTTCAAAAAAAAAAAATGCCGGGGAGTCTATTCAGGTCTATGAAGTTATCCATGAATATATTGAGTTGGAATATATGGGGCTGCGGCTCCCCGGATAAAAAGAAGATTGATAAAAAAGGCTGTGACAGCGGCTGAGGCAAATTTGATAGCTATTCAAGAATCCAAAAAAATCTATCCCAAGCTAGTCTCTAATTGCTGAGATATGGAAAAAGAGATTTGTGGACTAGGCTTGTGTTGACGTAGAAGGGACGATCGGGCGATTGCTCATTGTTTGGGATGCAGGTACACAAAGGTGTAGGAAAAGTGGGAAGGCATGCATTCCTTGACAATCAGACTCGAAGGGGTTAGTGGGCCTGATTGGTGGTTCACAAATGTCTATAGTCCTTGCAGAATTGGCTGACAGAACTGGCTGCTCTGTCCTCTAGCATTAAGGGTCCTTGGTGCATAGGAGGAGACTTTAACATGGTGCAACACATGGGCGAAAAGGCAAACTGTCAACATACCTACACTACTCAGTTCATGTTTGACGATTGGATCAATGAAATGGAACTCCAGGAGGCGCTACTACGAAACATGCAATTCACTTGGAGTAGTGGTCGTCATTGGTTTGTCATGTCAAAGTTGGATCGATTCCAATGCACCAAAGATTGGGGAGATAAATTTCAATATCAATAGGTCTGGGGCATGCAAAGATTAACGTCGAATCATTGGCTAATCGTTCTGAACATAGATGCAGTCAAATGGGGGTCGGCGCCCTTCTGGTTCGAGAACGACTACCTAGATCACCTTGACTTCAAAAATATGATGCAGGAGAGTGGGAGGTTGACCAAAGTCGAGGATGGGAAGACTACATAATCATGATGAAGTTGCAAAACCTTAAAGGAAGACTAAAGGAATGGAATAAAAGGAATATAGACGAAGAAGAATCACAAAGACAAGATGCAATGGCAACTTTACAGAAAGTGGATGAGAGGTTGGAAAGGGAAGATAACTCGGAGTTACTTGATGAAAGAAGTTGCTCGAGGAACTCCACATACTGGAATGTAGAAAGGAACAAAGAGACAAACAACAAGCCATGCTGAAGTGGGCCAAGGAAGGAGATGTCAACTCGTGATACTTCCTTAAAATCTTATCTCTACGGAAGTCTCTAAGTATGATCTCAAAATTAGAAGACAGCTCTGGGAATATCAAAGAAATTGAAACGGACATAGAGCAGCTAATTATTCAATATTTTAGCAACCTTTTATTGATCGCAAATGGGGCATCGATGAAATTTAGTGGCAAGGTATTACTGTCGAGGACAACAAGTGGTTGGGAAGGGAGTTTGAAGAAAATGAGATTAAAGCAGCAGTGTTTAGTTGCGACAGCAGTAAGGCCCTTGGCATTGACGACTTTACCATGGATTTTTTCCAAAAGACATGGCCCATAGTCAAGCACGATATTTTTGCTTGCCTGAAAGAATTCCAAAGGGTTGCAATTATCAATAGAAAGGTGAACGGAACATATTTGTGTCTCCTTCCTAAAAACATAATTTTTTACAAGTTGAGGACTTTCACCCAATCAGTCTTACTACCACTTTATGCAAGATCATAGCCAAGACCCTCGTCCACAGACCACAGACTGTTCTGTCCTCTACCACCAGTGAATAACAAATGACTTGCGTAAAAGTCATCAAATAATAGATGCCATCCTGATCGCAAATGAAGTTGGGGAGGACTATCGATCCAGAGGAAAAGAGGAATTGCTTTTGAAGGTTGACTTCACTAAGGCATACAACTAAGTGCGATGGAGCTTTCTGGACTTCGTATTGAAGCAAAAGGGTTTCGGTGAACAATGGAGGAAATGGATAACAACATGCCTCCAAACAAGTTATTCAGTTTTCATTAATGGCAAACCCAGAGGCAAGTTCGATGCTCACGAAGGCCTGAGGCAAGGCGATCCGTTATCCCCTTTCCTGTACACAGTAGCAGCGGACACCCTAACCTGAATTATCGAGAAAGTTGTGAAATCAAGGAGGTTGGTAGGGATGGAGATAAGCAAAAATAAGGTCCAACTCACCCGTTTACTTTTTGCTGATGATTGTCTGATTTTCTTACAAAATTGAAAGGAGGAAATAGAAGTAGTTGCGGAGTCCCTGAATACTTTATGTTTCTTATCAGGATTAGAAATCAATAGGAAAAAGAACTAACTTCTAAGCGTTAGTATGATCGACACAATAGTGAATGGGTGGGCACACAACCTTAGGGTATGCCATGGCAAGTAGCTTGCGCGGGAAGTGACTATGGCGAATGAAGACTCATCCCAAAGCATTGTGGTGCAGATTAGTGAAGAGTGTTCATGGATCCAAAGCATAGGGATGGGAAGTAGGCTTGAAGAGGAACTGTACCCATCGCTCCCCATGGAAGAGCATTTTTCCCATTTATGAAAAATCCAGAAATAATATAGTATGACAGGTAAGGAATGTAGTGATGGTGGATGTCTGGGGGGATATTTGGTGTGGCATAAGGACGTTAAAAGAACAATTCCCTAACGTGTTTAGGCTTTCAGAACGTCCAGCAGCATCAATTTCTGAATTCAAATTGAGAACAATGGAAGGGAACAAAATACATTTGGGATGGAATCTTCATCTTCGGGGAGCGGTAGGAGAAGGACAGATTATAGAAGTGGGTGAATTACTGTCAATCATTCACAGTTTCCGTCTTGAGGAGACAATTGAATAGGATTGTCCACAATGGCGTGGAGTAACTGCCCATAAGTTCTCAGTGCGCTCTTTCCTAGAAAAACTTTCTGCAGAGCCAGCTTCACAGTCAAGAATCCCAGCTGAGTTCATTTGGACGATGTTTGCTCCTACAAAGGCTCGCATTCTCGCATGGCTGATCAACATGCGCAAATTGAATACAACAAACAGTCTTCAAATTCGTCTTCCTCATCTCTATCTGAATCCATCGATATGTATCTTGTGCAGGCATAAGTCGGAGATGATCCAACATGTCTTTTAGGAGTGTTAGCTAATTCAATAGTTATGGCGATGGTGGAATCACATGCATAAAAGCACAGTCCCCTCTCCTGCAGATCAATTACTCCAATTTCCAGACGCAGTTGCAGCTTTCAAGGTATAACAATATTGGAAGTTAGTTTTGTTCGCAGTCACGTATGCAATATGGGAGGAAAGAAACTCGAGAATCTTTTGTAATAGATGTAATCGGACAAACTTGCTTGCGAGAGATCTAACGTTTTGTTTGCCACTTGGATCTCCATCTATAAGTTAGGACGAGGTTATAAATTCGGGGAATGGTTACGCAACGGAGAAAATATCTTTCAAACTATGTAACTCAGTTGCTTTGTTGTTAATACCCGGATATCTCATCTGTTTATCGTCATAAACCTTTTTATTATTATTAATATTTTATAGTTTCTTGTCAAAAAAACATATAAATAATTTCATGACAAAAGTTAAGTTAAATAAGGAAAAAAGTTAAGTTCATGAAAATAATTTCTTACCGTTCATGTTGCTGCTAACAATTGTAGCAGAAAGAGTGGAGGGAGAGACTCGGGGAGAGAGAGAAAGAGATTGAGTGACATAGAGAGAGAAGGAGAGATGCAAAAGGAGAAAGAAGTAGAGAGAGTGGAGAGACGGAGAGAGGAGAGAGAGTAGGAAAAGAGGGGCGGAGTGAGCAGAGAGTGGGAGTTGTAGAGAGACAGAGTTGCAAAGAAGGAGAGACGTAGAAAGAGAGAGAGGGAGAGAGTAGAGAGAGCAAGGAGAGACAAAGTCGCAGAATTGCAAATTTGTCGAGTCACAAAGATGATCGCCGGAGTTGGAGTGATGTCTAGGATCGTCGGAGTCTGGAAGTTGATCGCTGGCTGGTTCGAGTCGTGTAGTCGGTGTGATGTCTAGGATCGTTGGAGTCGCAGAGATGATCGTCGAAGTTGTAGAGATGTTGGATATGATCGCTGAAGTTAGAGTCTGGAAGCTGATCGTTGGTTGGTTGGAGTTGTGCAATCGAGTCTAGAAGACCTCAATTTTTTAAAAAAATTTATAGCGACAGCCCCCAAATATTTTTGAATTTGCAAAAACATCCCCAACGCCTGGACCTCTGCTCAGGCACTGAGGGGGTTGCCTAGGGGGTGGCATGACAACACTGGTTTGATCAAGTTGTTACAATGTCATTATAGCCTTGTGCACATCATTATTTATCAAATTTCTTGTAACCTCAGGTTCCAAACAAACTTAGTCCCTTCTTCTAAACTGTTCTAAATTGAGAGGTGGAGATTGAGGCATTATGCATTGAAAATAGATGTAGAGGTTAGGAAGTTGTGCTATGAATGAGGAAGGTCCGCACCATTGATCTTCTCATAATTATATACTATCACTATTACCAAGCTTCCACTGTACTTCATTTAATGATGAACGATAGATGGAATGGATGAATTTTCACGGGGATCCTCATCTACTATGGTACAGAAGGAGGCATCTTTACCATTTAGCTGTCAGTCGTGGATGTTGATGATGATTTTTGCCCACAATGCAGCACTTGAATGGTAGAACATCCATTACCATTTACAAGCAAATGTGCTGGTTTTCAATAGTAAGTTACCTAATCCAAGGCACCATGCTAGACATCCAAGCAAGCCTAAGATGATTTGACCATTTGACCATCCTTTCTATCTTCATTTTTCCACAAGAAATTCTTCATTAAATTTTAAAAATCAAATTTATATCCTTGAATCAACTTACAATTTTTATTTTGCTTTCAGATAGTTGAAAAATGAGAATGATGGAAATGGGTGGTTCAAGTTTAAAATATTAATAAAAAATTTGGAGGTTTGGCGTGATGACATCACATTGAGAATTGAAAAGAGGTCCAATAGCAATAGATACAATTCTCTATTTGGAGTCAATGGAATGGCTCTACAAGCAATTTTCAAAACATTGAAGTTTAGATTGTGTAAATAGAGGTAGGGGTGAGTAGTCAATCTTAATCAACGATGAATAATGAAAGAGGAGACTGCCTTTAGCTAATGAGGATTGCATGTGGCTTATCACAATATATGTGCATTCTCTTGTGCGTTGAAGGCTGAGGACGTTGGTTGAAATAATATTGCACACAATGGAAAGGTCTTATGCACAAAGATGATAACGGTAGTGGGGGAAAAAGGCAATAGGAGGACCCATGGCTGATCGTAGAATGGGTTGTGAATTCTTTATTTCATAGGGACAAAGATTATGTCAATTAGGTCCAAAAAATAGTGGGGCAATGCTATTGTCTTCTTTTGTCATATTTGGATATTTTCCAATGGTAGATCAGGGAAGAAATCTTGACTATGATCAAGAGACAAATATTGCTTGCAATAATGGCAAACGAGAGGGTATTGTTGTGGTAGAGGGATAACGCCTAAAAGTAGTAGCTCCTTTCCGATGAAAAAGTTATCCTACTTAAGTCTCATCCATGGGAGCCCATCTTACAATGAAATGATATACATATGAGGTCTAAAAAAATATGGATCTTAGGGACTATCATTGGAGTTGTTTGGATTGGAACTATTCAACATTGTTGGGGGGATTTGTGGTGTGCTATTGGAGGTAAATTCAATTAGTCTAAGTATAAAAATTTTGAGATGTGTCAAATTGAAATTGGCGGGTGTATTAGATGGGGTTGGGCCTAAACACTTAGTGATTGAGATGAAAGAAAAATGGCCGAGGACATGTTGTAAATGTTGGCATCGACAGAATGTACACAACATTGGTTGAAATCTTTCCATGGTGAAGCAAGCAATTGAGGGATCTTACTGCTCATCTCAAGACGATTGCAAGGTTTTTAATGCTCTAAGTGGTGAGGCCGCTGACCTCAAGTTTTGCCAAGTGCCAGGCAACACAGGTGAAGAGAGTAGAGAGTTGGAAGAATAAGTGCATGTCACTTCAACCAAACGACAAGGGGCATGATCTTATATTGCATAGACAATTGAGAGGCACTGCACAGGAGCATTCTGCTGGTGATGGATTGGAGAATTACTATGCCTAGCCTAGGCAACACATATAAAGAAAGAATGTGGAGTGGAATTGTCATCTTCCAGACTAGCAATGAAGGAAGGTGAGGTCCTTGCAAAAGGTGGTGTTATGCTAGGTTGTGATTCGACAAATGGAACTCATGCTAACAATGATAAAGCTTTCAAGAATATCATGGACGCCATAAATAGTGATGAGCCCAACTTTCATAAGCTAGATCTATGTGTGGCACGTGAGGACCCCTTGCCTCAAGCAATTAAAAATCTATGACTTAAAATGCTCTAGATAGATCGAGGTCATGACTATATGCTTGGTGATTGGTGACATATATTCATTGTAGAAGCATAACAAGCATTTATCCTAGCAAAGTTAGATCTACTAAATCTGCAACGAAAAGACGTTGGAAGAGACTAATAATAGGCCGAAAGTAATAATACTCGATCAAGACTTAGGATGGATTAACCTACAGATGGGATATTAGATGACGTGGAAATTCTATATGCTAATGACATACTAAATTAGTAGTTGTTTTTATTGTTTCAGTAGGTGGATGATACAAATAATAATGCTTGTGTTGGAGGATGATACAAATGATAATAACTCTGCACTGGAAGGGGAGGACCAACACAAAGTAAATCTAAGTGACACTTTCACAGCTCTCTTGCAAGTGGTACCATAGCGAGTTACACACAAGCACTTCTAATTTGGATGTAACTTGTGCTATTTTGCAGTGTGAGGTTATCACTTCTTGCAGCAAAGTCTTCTCCTCTTGAACTGGCCACAACCAATCCACTTAACTTTTTTAATGACCTTATCCTAGAAAACATTCCATCCCTTGTCCTAGCCTCGTTACCTAGTATGAAGACTCATCTAGTTGGGGGTCATAATCCTTTGCCTGCCAAATTTGCAACACAAATCAGCTTGCAAACTAGGGTGTACTTTGATAAGTCAATGGGGGTTATTTGATGGGGAGATTGGTGCCAACACACACAAGGTCATTAAAATGAAAGGAGGTGCTATCTGATTAAACAAAGAAGTAATGGTTGACACCTCTAACAAAGAGATGTGTGGCAGGATGTGAGAGGGTTGGAAGCAATTTGCCAAAGGAATGATGTGATCTATGAATGGACTCACATGCGACAAACTTCAGCAGGGCCAAAGAACAAACCATGAAGTAGAGATTCAAACCCCAATTACAAGTGGCCTAGCACAACCCACCAATAATTAGGAGAAAGATCATGAAGAAGGCCTAGGCCAAAATATAGGGCCAACGAGCTCAAAGTCTATGAGAGGTAGATTTTTCAAGCGGGTGGAGAAATTTGTAGAGTGCAGGGCCCAAGGTTTTGATATATGTATTAGAGGACGATTTTTCAAGCGGGTGGAGAAATTTGTAGAAAGCACTAGACACAATGCTGATGGAAGAAAAACAGGGAGAATGGGAAGTTGAAAACCACGAGTAAAGTAGTAAATCAGCATTTGAACTAAAAGATTGGAGTTCAACTAAAGAAGACTAGATGGGGGAATGGGACAAGAGAGGAATTGAGGTGTTAGTGGCTAATGAGCTCGTAGAAGAGTACAGGGCAAGAAAGAAGAAGGTAGTGGTGGTTAAACTTGATATTGAAAAGGCTTATGACATAGTTGATTAGAAGTTTCTCGACTTTGTGTTAGAGATGAAGGGATTTGGCAGTAGGTGGAGATGATGGATTCAAAGATGCTTGAGATTTGTGACATTTCGTTCTCATTAATGAAAGGACGAGGGGAAAAAATGAAGCTCTCAGGGGGTTGAGACAAGGAGATTTTCCTTTTTTGTTAACTATGGTGGTTGATGTGTTGGGGCGGTTGCTAGGTAAAGGGAGGGAGATGCAGGGGATCCGGGTTTTGCTGTGGGTAGGGATAGTGTTGAAGTCGCACATCTTTAGTTTGCAGATGATACTCTTCTTTTTTTTGGATTGAATAGAGGACAATGTCGAGAAGGCCCTCAAAATTGACCAATTTTTTTGTTGGGTATCGGGAATGTGTCTTAACATATCTAAAACATGTTTAGTCGGAATTTCTATAGATGAAGTGATGATGCATCAAATTGTTGGAAAATTAGGGTGTGAGTTGGGAGAATGACCCTTAAAGCATTTAGGAATGCCATTAGGGGGAAATCCAAGGTCCCAATCGTTTTGGGAGCCGGTAGTTTCTAAGGTAGCTAGGGGACTTGATGGGTGGAAGTAGGCGTTCCTTTGTAAGGGTGGAAGATTTACTTTAATTAAAGCGGTGTTGGATGCTTTGCCAACATATTTCCTATCAACTTTTAGAATTCCTAAGAGTGAAGCTTGAAAGATTGAAAGGTTGATGAAGAACTTCTTGTGGAAGGGTGAAGGTGAGGTGAAAGGGTCTCACATTGTTGATTGGAACAAGGTTCACTTACGAGAGGATCTAGGTTGGCTAGGGATTGGAAAATTGGTGGCTAGGAATAAGACGCTAGCTGGGAAATAGCTTTGGAGGTTCCCTAAAGAGCAAGATCAATTGTGCGCTCGAGTAATTAAAAGCAGCATGGTATAGATATAAATGGAAGGGATGGAGGGATTATGAGTAGTACAACCTTCAGAAGTCCTTGGAAGTTCATTTACTCTCTATATCACTTTTTTTTTTTTTGAAAGTAAACATGTTATATTAAGTGGACGAGCTGTCCATTGCCAAAATACAAAGGTTTTAGTTGAAAAAGAGGAAAAGTCCTGAACAGCCCAGTAGCCTTGTTACATAGAGTACAAAATAGAAGCCCACTGAAACACCCACTCACTAAAAGAGTAACCTAGCCCTAACTTACCCAAGATGCAAGCAAAAAATGGGATCTCTCCGCTAGAGGAGATAATATCCGATTTTGGGAGGAAGTATGGTGGGGGAATGTGGTCTTCGCAGTCCTCTATCCTAGACTATATAATCATTCCAAAGGTCATCATTGTCCGGTGTCTTTCTTCAATCGACAGATTGAAGATTCAGGTGCTTCACAGTAGAACCTTCATTTGAGGTCCTCAACCTAAGGGAGTTATGAAGAAGAGGAGGGTGCTCTACAAGAGATTTTGAGAGAGTGCGTATTGCAGGATATGAAAGATTGGATAGTATGGATGGGAGAGTCCACTTGTATCTAGAGATTTGGAAGGCCCTAGTCCCTTCTAAAGTCAAGTTCTTTGCGTGGGAGGTGGCTCTTGAGAGAGTGAATACAGGGGATATGATTCAAATGTGTTTTCCAGGCCATTGTCTATCTCCTTTGTGTTGCCTTTTGTGCAAAAGGAATGGTGAATCAATAGACCATGTATTCGTTCTCCAATTTTGTTTGGGCCAAATGGAGGAGTCTCTTCAGTTTTTTCCTAAAGGTGGGTGAGTAGGATGTTTCGTTCAGTGTGTGCCCCTTTTGAGAGGAGTTTTGTATCAGGAAACGAGATATTGGGTGGTTGTTTGCCATAGCGGTGCATTGGTGCTTGTGGAAGCGGCGAAATGCTAGGATTTTTGCTTGTAAGAGCTGCCCCCCAATTCAGATATGGGAGGAATCTTTGTCATTGACTTCTTTTTGGATTAGTTATAGTTTCCTATCCTTGGGTTACTCCATTTCGAAGTGGTTGCGGGGGTGGGAAAACATCTTGTAATTGGTTTTTTTTTTTTTTTTTTTTTTTTTTTGTGAGTTTGGCCTAGTTAGATGGGGTGGTATCCCTCTACCTCTTGTTGTTTGATGCTATTTCTTATGAATAAAGTTTGTTGTTTCTTTTAATCATAATGAAAAAGAATAGTAAGGAGTGGGAAGAGATCGAAGAGGAAATTAACCAGGTGGTGAAGAGAAAAGTGGTGTTGTTAAAGTTGGACGCAGGTAGCTCAATCATGTTCTACAAGAAGAAGGAAGAGGTTGCAAAACTACTGCGATCAAGTAATGAATGGAGCATACAGAAGTGGCAAGAGGAATATCGACGAGATTGCATGAAGATAACATGCAAAAGGAGTTAGATAAGGGTGGAGGGAGTCCTTCCGTACAAATGGAAGATGGAGACAATGATGAAGATAGCTATGTGGAGGCTTACTACACATGGTAGGGGAAATGGTGAAAGGGATGAACATGGAATTGGCAAAAATTACGGTTAGGGGAATTGAAACAGATTTGTTGTCGGCTTTCATTGAGAGTTATGAAAATGTGGGTGTGATGGAGCTCAGATTGTTCAACTTGGAAAAAAGAGAGTGTTAAGAGGTGGAAGAAGCAAGAAAAAACACATGGGTGTAGAAGGAGGAGACAACATAGAGAAGATCAGAAAATTTTTCCAATGAGAAATCCATGAAAGGTGGGCCAAAAAACGAGTGAGATGTGGAATCCATAGAGAATAAAGAAATACTGAGAAGGAAGAGGAGTTCACGACTAAGAAAGATGAAATAGAAGAGTTTGTGCCAGAGACAGTTTGAAGACAAGTCCAAAGCCAAATAAGAGGAGGAAGGAGACTCGATGGAGGCAGAGGAGGAAGAAACAAAGGGGGCCAAACACCCATTAAGTTAAGCTTGATTGTTGAATCCCGTCTCTCTCCTAATTCTCTCTCTCTCTTTAATTATACATAAATTTGGATGAACAAGAAAGAGGAAAGGAATCAAGCTTGCACCTCATCAGGAAGGAATAGGTTGATCTATAGGAGGAAGAAGAAAACAGTTGAGGGAAGTCGAGCTTAGAGGATTTTAACCAAATAGAAAATAAGAGACAAGCCAAAGGAGGGAGTTTTTGAGGATGATTGATTTGAGTGTTTGAATTGTGCGAAGAAGAATTGTTAAAGGTGGGATGGAGATGGGCAAAGTAGGTGTATATGAAGATATTATCATGGAAAATTTGAGGGTTGTGTTTCCAAAAAGAAAATTCTTGACACAGTGACATTGCAAGAGGTCTTGTTCCTTATGAGGTCTCCCTATTCATTTTATTTTATTTTATTTTTTTCATATTTGACTTTATTTTTGATCAAGTTTTTAATTTTGTATTTCATGTTTCTAACATTTCTATTTCCTTTTTCTCATTAGAAATGTAATTAAATTTGTGAGGAAAAATAATTTAATTGTTTGTGGGTATTTCTTAAAATGTTGATATTCTTAATTTGGTGTATCTTTCACATAAAAATGTACACGGGCCCTTTATAGCTTATTGTACATAATATTTTTCCTTTGCGGTCCTATTTCAATTTTAAGTATATTCTTGTCCAATTGATTAGAAGTCTTATTTCAATAAGAAATTAATTTTTTATTTTAATGCCATAAAATTAATTCATTAATTTATTTTTCTAAATATTTGTTTAATTATTTAAATTTTCATTTATTTAATCTTTTATTCTTGATTTTTTTGGGGGGGTTATCACAACATATAAGTAGGGAAGTGTTATTTGTAACCCTTAACTCACCTACCTAAGGGAGAGAGTGGGAAAATTGAGTTCATATCAGTTAGAATGTTGCATAGTGGGAATATTGTATAATGGTTATGCATATTTAGTAATAGAAGTAATCCAAAAGTTCCTTTATCGTATAGATCAAATGTAATAATGAATGTTCCCATTTTAGTGTCCTAAAGAAATTGTACATAAAATAATCTTTTTCCTCTGTGACTCGCTAATGAGGGCAACTACTTATTTTAAAGCTATACGAGAGATGGTGAACAAAATGTGGTTGTCAATGGGTTATTAAGTCTCAGCTCAATCGTCTAATGTATCATTTTTGCATGTAACTAAATTATGCTTGCAAACAAAGGATTTGCATGGGAGTCTGCAAACGCTCATAACCAACTTTTGTAGGCAGAAGCTTATGTTTTTTTTCATTATTTTTTTTGCATTTTGTTATTTTCAGGGTGAAAAGTACTCAACTCATCGTTTTCTCCGTTCTGTGAAAAATCGGTTTGGGTCCACAGATGAGGTACTTTTGTTTTAATTGTTTTAATTTTCTAAATGTTTTTATTTTCTTTTTCCTGTCTAGTTTGAAGAGGGGAAGGATGATACTAATGGGGTGCGCATGTTTGGATCTTTGCTACTTGAACCATCATATTACTAACATTTTAAAGTCTTCTGGCAGTTTTTAATCTTTTGGGTTGTTAATTGTTGACATTTTGTGAGCTATGAAGGAATGTGGCATGCTTTATAATTTATGATGATTTATGTTGTTCATTTCTTAGGGTTTTTGAACATTGTATTGTTTTGATTGCTTAATTAATTAAGAAAAAATGGTTTCATCCGTGTTTCTTATGTGACACATGGACTGTTAAGGTTTTACATGAATATTTAAGGTTGTGTACGAGCGTCTATTGTCACGTTGTAATTGCCACAACTTCTTCAAGTATAGTCAAATGTCGTTTTCCTTTGTTTTTTTTTTATTTTTTCACAATTTCCTTATTTTGTTTATTTCTTTTTGTTTATGTTGTTTTTTCAAACTAGAAATGATGGGATGCATGCATCGCAGAACTCTCTTTTTCATTGTCTCCTTTGCTTATCAAAACTTTCATGCCTAACTTGAAGGTGTGAGTTGAATGAAGTCAAATTAGTTACCTAAGTATTCTCTCGTTTTTTGTATCCTTATCTGTAATCATTTTCTATGATGTGTTCTAATGAGAACGTTATTCTTGTGTTTCTTTGGGCTGACCACTCTAACAATGTGATAGATTGTTTGTTTTGGGTCTGACCACATTCGTGGATATGGTCTCATGTGCCAATACCTATAATTGTGAGGCTTGCTTGTAAAGCTAGCTTGAAAAGAAATTGAAGCCTACTAGCCCACATGAAATGCTTCATGGACTTCCCCAAATTCTCCTTGAAAGAAGTTTCTTATGTGTTTGAGTCACACACTTCACTTCTAGCCAACAACTATTCCAACGAATGACTGAAAGTTTGATCTTGCTCTGGACTTGAGTGACATTTTTTTATTTTATTTTTGATAAGAAACATAAATACATTTATAATCAGTAACTGGTTCCCAAGCACATTAGAGGACGGGATGAGTTATCCCCTAAATTACAAGGATCGCCCTAGAACTACATGGACCAGATTAGACTCATTTTAAATTTCATGCAAAATATTACATCAAGTTTTAGTCCAATCTATACAACTATTACCCTTTGACAATTTCGAACATGCGATCCATGTTGCAAATAAGGACATTGATCTTTCCCATGTTTTAGCTGCTGTGTTTTCTTTTTCTCTGAATACCCTATTGTTCCTCTCCTCCACACTTCAGTCACTTGAAATATAGAACTACTTTGGAAATGTTTAATTTGAACTGGGAAACTTTTGTCGTGATTCACTAAATAAGAAAAGTTTGGATAATGTGTACATAGACACTAAAATATATAGATTTTTATAATATAGGCTAAAAACTTAAGTAAATGTACCATTGTAATGTATAAAAATACCCATACATGACCTAAAAAATTGATCTTGTTAAGTTGCGTGATGAATTTGAAATGGCAGATTTTGTTTTAATCCCTTTCTATGTTTTTCTTTTTGAGAGGAAACAACATAATATTTATATTAATAGCATAAAAGAACATAACCTCCGATACGTTGAAATATGAACTGAATAAGATATTCAAGGAGTGCAAAGCATGACAATGTTACATCAATTGCAAAATATTGAACCAGTTTTTGTGCCCATTCCCAAAAAGAGGCCTAAACCTAACTTATAAGAAGACACCCAAGAGTAGCAAAAAGTATGAGAGACCTATCCCAGATGCAATTTAGATTCACACCGACATTTCTGAAAACACAATTGATCTCAACTTTCTAAATCGCATACCAAATAGCAAATTGAATAACAGTCCAATAATTCTTTATAGAAGTAGGGATAGAGGGAGGGCAAGGTAGAGAATTTCCTGTTGATGGAGCCTCCAGCACACTAAACTTGTCTTGCCAACATTGCCAAACAAACTTCAGCACATCACAGCTCCAGAACATGTGCTGCACATTTTCACTTGAATTACTTCAAAGGCAACACCTAGAGGCAACACTAGGTACTAGTTTCCCCCATAACAGATATTTGGAATTGGGATAACACCAAAGTCATTTGGCTGCCAGAGATATGTTATGATTTCTGATGTTGCCTATGCGTAGACCTCCATGAGTAGTGGGTTTGCTCACCCGATTTCAATTGACCAAGACCATGGCTTTGTCTTTGTTCACATCTTTCCAAAAGAATGTTCTCAGGTGTTTCTCTATTTTAGTTGCTTTTGCTGATGGATTTGGAAGATTGACATGTAGTGCATTGGGAATGCTTCTAAGATGGCTTTAATTGAGGGCATTGTACCACCCTTGGAAAGGTAACTTCCTTTTCAGCCCTCAATTCTCTTCTTAATGGTTTGAATTAGCAGGCTCCAAACGGAATATTTTCTTGGATTTCCTCCTAAAGGCAATCCAAACAGTTGACAAGCCACGAGCTTCTTGGGATATCATTTCATATGCTATTACGTACATTTTCCCCTTCGTAATGTTGATCCCTCCAATTTAACTCTTACCGAAATTAATTTTCAGACTTGAAATGAAGGAAAAACTGCTGAGAATCTTGATAAGTATCTTCCTATTGTGGTCAGCATTGTTTAAGAACAAGAGGCAGTCATCTGCATATTGAAGATGTGTTAGATGGTCTTTATTTCTTAAACCTTGAAGCGCATGATCACTCGCTTTCCACATAATGCCATGTAGGGAATCTGCTACCAAAATGTAAAGGAACCAATACACTGGTTCTCTTTGTCTAAGTGCCGTAGATGTTTTAATCTTGCCCCTTGACTGCGCGCTTATGATAATGGAGTAATTAACCATGGATCAGTGTGCATCATTTCTTTCCAAATCCCTTGCTTCTCATCACGTGTTTATGAAACCCCCTTAGACTGAATCATACGCTTTTGAGAAATCTATTTTAAGCGCTGAGCTTTCATGATTTATTATGTGGCAATCCTCCACAACTTCATTGATTATTAATATGGCATCAAAGATGTGTGTATGCTTGAGAAAACCCATTTGAGTTTCATCCTTAGTGTGATGAATGATCTCCTCAAACCTACTTGCTAAAGTTTTGGAAATTATTTTGTGCAGGCTGGAAAGCAAGCTCATTGGCTGAAAATTCCCAACTTTTATTGAATTACTTTGTTAGGGATGAGAAGAATTTAGATCTCATTTGTGCACTTGTTGATGATCCCATACTCATGAAACTTCCTCACGACTTCCATAATTTCTTTCTTCTGTAAGTTCCAATTCTTTTGGTGGAAGAGCATATTGTATCCATTTGGGGCTAGTGTTTTCTTCCCTTCACTCTTTGGGATCACCGCCTCAATTTCCTCTTTTTTTTTTTTTTTGAAACAGAAACTTTATTTATTATAAGAAAGTATTACAACCGGATGAGGTATCCGGACACATTACAAAGATTGTAGAATTTTGTCCCCATTACAAAGTCATTTACAAAATTTGTAACCCTTTTTCTAACTTAGACGTTGAGATCCATGTTGCAAAAAGGATGTTGGATCTCTCGTATATGTGTTGATTTGAATTATATTTGTCCAAAAAAATGCAGCCATTTCTTTCTTCCCATATACTATGCCATATCATTGTCAAAATCACCTTCTAATAGTGCTGAAGGAGTGCCACCACCACCCTTTCCGGAAATTGGTAGAAAGATCCAGCTGGAGGAGGAACTAGCGCGCCGTGTTGTTTATTCCACTGTGTCCATATATTCTTCAATAGCTGACAGTCTTAAAAAATGTGAGATACTGATTCCCCACTATTCCTACGTAGAACGCAAATGTTTGGGACAGTCTTCAATTTTCTCTTTTTGAAAAAGGTTTTTCCAATCATCTTTGCTGATCAGGAGAGATAAGCTTCCTCTCTATGCTATCAATGCTCTAGCTAGTCCATCCTATATTGTGTACATTTAAGAATAATTTTGGATCATTCTCTCTTGAATTTTGTCCTCTCCTTCTATCAATTGCCTGTTAGTTGATTCTAGCTCGGTAATGATGCTCTGACACGTCTGATGGATAGGATTTTGTGAAAATATCTATTATTGACGTCTCCTTCCTTGGCCTTTTTTATTTTTTGAAACAAAAATGATATATTAGTAAAAAGGAGAATAATCCAGCCGAATGAGATATTCGTGTTGTTCGTACGACAGTAGACTATAAAGATTGTAAAATACTACCCCCCTTACATAGCCATTCCCCGAAAGAATAGCCTAACCTTAATTTGTTGTTGAAAATCTATGTGGCAAACAAAAAATTGGATCGTTCCCAAAGCATCCTCTCCAACTTCTGTTTCTCCCAAAAAATTCTGGTGTTTCATTCTTTCCATGTAGCGTACCATATAGCTACGTACACCACCTTCCAGTATGGCTTCAGTTGTGGAAGTATACCCCTTTCTGAGGGGTTAAAAAGAGTATTAGTAGCAGGGGGAATGAAGTCGGTATGTATTTGCATCCATTGTTGCCAAAGAGCTTTTACCATGTCGCGTTCTGCTAGCAGATGATAGGTTGTTTCCCTATATTTCCTACACATAAGACAAATGGAGGGGTTTAGGCTATAGTGAGGGAGTCTTTTCTGTATATTCGTTGCAGTCTTTAACTAATTCAAGTTGATGAGCCACATTAGGATCTTGACTAGATATCCCATGTATGCACTTGACTATCTGTGCGCACATTGTCACTGGTTAAAATGGAGCATCTTTCTTGCTTTGAGAATTTCTTCTATCAGTTTCTTTCTATTTTTTAACTTTCCTTTTAAGTTTTGGAGCTTTATCATTATCTTGTACTCCGCCCAACCCCTGCTTTGATTTGCCTCCCATTCTTGTTGCACCATCTCTTTAAATTTTGGTTGTTGGAGCAATATGTTTTCGAAGCGAAAAGGAGTATGTCCCCTTTTTGCTTCCTCTGTGTTCAGCAGAATTGACCAGTGATCAGAAGTTATTCTTTGCAATCCCTATACCTTTTGATGCCTAAATTTGTCTCCCCATTCATTGTTACATAGGAACCTGTCTAACTTGGACATGGCCGACCTATCACGATCGTTACTCTAGGTGTAACACAAATTGCTGATCTTTGGTTCCTGTAAATTCATCTCATGAATCCATTCATCGAACATTTGCATAATTTTGGAGGTTTGTCTGCAGTTCTTTTCTTCCATGTGACGCACCATATTAAGGTCACCTCTTATGCACCAAGGACCTTGAATGTTCGACGAAATGTCCACCAATTCAGTCAGACATCCTTCATGGCCCTCCTTCTCACACGACCTGTAGACGACAGTATACCACCATTCTGTGTCTTCATTGCCTTTAACTTTTATTTCTAAAGAATACATCCCTTCCCATTTCTCTTGCACCACAATGTTCTTGTTGTCCCATAATATAAGTATGCCCCCTGCTGAGCCGACCGCGAGAATGGAGACCCAATCCACAAATCTCCTTTTCTACAAGTCTACTATCAGAGTATGGTCGACCACTGCCTTTTTTGGTTTCTTGGATGGCTATCAGATTTGCCTTAGCAGTTGTTAAAGTCTTTCTAACAAGCCTTCTTTTGGTCTGAGACCTGCAGCCACAGATATTCCAAATTAATATCTTCATGATGACAAGTTGACCCCTTTTCATTTATTCGAACCTATTACACTGCGATCAGTTGGGGCTTGATCAATATTAGGAAATCTCGAACTCTCTCAAATTCCATCTCGTGAGTACTCTTCTTCATTTCGCTGTATCCATTGTGCTTCATCATTTGTTCTTCTCCATCTAGAAAGTTGCTTTGATGCCTCTGTGTGGACTTACACTATAATTTCTTATGTCCTTGCTTAGTGCGTGGAGTAGGAGGCAGTGTTGTCAAGGTCTCGCCTAGGTGTTGACTAGGCCCTCCGGGCTCCTGGGTGGTGATCTGGGCGCTCGGAGGGGTGTCTAAGCAATTTTTTAAAAATTTTAAGGGCGTCTCTTCAAATTTTTTTTAAAAGGGAGGCCTTAAGAAAATTACTTTATTATTATTATTTTTAACCAAACCTAATCAATCGAATTGTTCATCATTGTTCTTCGTCTCTCCTATGAACAGTTGACCAGAATCGAGCCACCCAACTTAGATGACCAGCACTGCGATTTCGTTTAGATATTCTGCCAATTCTGTCCAATGACTGACAACTCTCGCGATCATCTCTGCGATGCTGCATCGATCGAACGACACTATAACTCCAGTGACCAAGTCGACCACCCAACTTCAGCGACCAGCACTGCAATTTCGTTCGGCGATTCTAATGACTTCGGCGATCGTCTCTACAATACTATGACTTTGGCAACTTTGTCACTACCTTTCTCAGCTCTCTCTCTCTGCTACTATTCTTTGTTTTTGTTTCTCTACTCTCTCCCTTATCTAATATATGTTATTTATTTATAATTTCATAATTTATATATAATTAATTAATTAAATATAAATTATAAGTAAAAAATTATAATATATATATATATATAATGAGGGACTAATAAATAAATAAACAATTTTTTAGGGACTATTAAATAATTATTTTAAGGATCGCCTAGGCCCTGCTTTGTCTTATGGAGGCTTATTGCCTTAAATCGCCTCACCACCTTAACAACATTGGTAGGAGGGACGACACTTGACTCAGAACTTTTAACTCCACTAAAAGATTGAAGAGGAAGATAAAAATAACGTTGAGCGTGTACCTCATTGTATTCTCTGTCTTCTAGTTGGTCTGGTTTGCTCATCATTCCAGTGGCCGTCTCCTCGGGATCCTCGTCTATGAGTTGGGTTTTGGTAACTCGCTCCGATTAGGTCTGGGCTATGTAGTCATGCTAATTCGAATTAGTGTCCAAGTCCGATTCAATAGTGTCTACTTGGGCCTCCCAGTGAGCCAGGATCCCAGCCCTATTTCGTTCACTGGCCTTGCCCTTTCTTTTATAAATTTTAAGATTTACCTGGTTCATATGCTGCTCATTATTTTGGCCCGGCCGCTAATTGGGCTTGGTCTATGAGTTGGCCTGATCCATGTGCTACTCATTATTTTGGCCTGGTTCTTGAGTGGGCCTCCTTCTCTCTGGACTCATTTCTTATAACATTATAGTGGACTTGTCCATCTTTACAATCTGTCCTAAACTTCTTCCATGCTCCTTGTTGTGCTTGCTGCGGTGAGGGATCTTGATCCAATCATCCAAGCTCGAGTCATTATGTTGATCGGCCCTGGCCCACATCGTCTCAATTCCTCTTCCCTTCCAGTGCTTGGTTGGCCCTTGATGATGGTCCACTCCGTTGTCGAGATTAGGTGGCCATCTGTCATTGCCTGTGACATTTGCCTCACCTACCCTATCGCCTAACGACCTTCTGCTTGTTGGCATTCTGACGTCTTCTTCCTCGAGCCGTGCATCTTCATCATCATTGCTCGGAATTTTGATTTCCGAGCTCTACCACTCGTCTGCGTTTGCTATTCCTTTCGGGTGATTCTGGACGAATGTTGCCAAGAGCTGTTGCCAAAGCTCTTTCACTTTCAGGCCCTAGTTTCTTTCTATTTCAACTAGCCGAAGCTCTTGGACTCCACTATCATCGTAGATTTCAAATTCCTTTGGAAGGAAACTAGAATCATGGCCTTTCAATCTTAAGAATGTCATCTCCATGGAAGAGTTTGAGATTGTGATGCGTGCTATATCCACCAACCTGCCGCATGCCTCCCCTATTTTGCTGAATGTCTAAAAGTTCCAATCCTAATGCCTTATTCCTTCAATTCTCATCCAACTATTTCTGCATGCTACTTGAGCCTCATTGTAGGACAAAACTTCTCTCCATTGCTCGAAATAGAATCCCCCGAGCAAGGTTTGATACTTCTAGGTTCGAAGCATTTTTGCTTCGCTTTCCTCGTAACAAAATATCAAACTTCGGGCCACATCCAGTCGCCAGAAATGAATATCTCTTTTCAAGAATTGACGGACTGATTTTTCCACGACCCTCCATGGTGTTTCATCTGAAGTCTGAATAGTAAGGAACTTCTTTTCATCTTGATCCCATCGTCCTCCCTCTTGATGCCTTTGTTGTTTTCTTCCTACACACATGTTCCGCTTCAGCCTTCCTTTCCCTTCCAGTTCAGACCTTTTGTCTTCATTCGCTTTCTTCCACGCCTCATCTGCTTCTAGATGTCTCGTCTTTTCGCGATGGATGTCATTCTGCTGTCTTCTAACCACTTCTTGGACGACTGTATCCATCGCCTGCCAACGGTCGCTCCGTGCTTCCGTCGTTCGTTTCTCTGGTATCACAATGCTTTGGTGTTGGCCGTTCACTATTTTTGTTAGTTTAATAAACCAACTGTTGTCATTTACTAGAACTTTCATGATAATCGTGAAACCTTTGCCTCGGAAGATGCCTATGTCTCTGTAGTTTTCGTTCTCCTTCAGTAACTTCTCTACCCTCTTCTTCGTCCTGTATGTTGCTTCCCTACTCACTACGATGTGATAATGTCGATTTCTTGTGATCTCTTGTAGCACCGTCTCTTGGTTGTTCTTGGTAAAGCAAATAAAAAAGAATTTATGTTTAGTTGGAAAAGATACATAATGCCATTCCCCATTCAATGATTTTCTCACTCGGCATTTACTGCCTTGACCAGCGTATGGATGATCATTCCTTCTTCTCGCGTGAAGTTGATTGAGATAATAGGCTTCCTGTCTTCTTTTGTCATTTTGGGAGTTACTACCCCTTTTCTAAGAATCCTTGGGGATGTGATTTGCCTAATTGTTCTCTCAATTCGCCTATTTATGGAATGGATCTCATTTAATATCCTTTTTTTTTGTTCCTTCATGTCTGGACTATTTTCTCCCCTAACTATGACATTGTACAAGTTTTCCAACTTTTTAGACAAGTTGTGCCTCTTTACCTTATCTACCGTTTTAAAGTTTTTGCCCCAATTCTTCAAGTTACCTTTGAAGCTCTTGAGCTTTTGCTTGAAAACATATCCTGAGTTGCTCTTCGAATTTGAAGCATTCCACCATTCCTCGAGCTTGGGTTTGAAATTGGGGGTAGATAACCAAGAATATTTGAATCAGAAAGGAGTAAGTCCCACACACGAGTCGTTGTATCTAACCTTAACAACTAATGATCCGAAGTAAGCCGCGACAGTGCTGCTTATTTGATATTAGTACAAACTCCTTGTCTTGGGTATTGACTCAAATCTGCCTGATCAGAACATGGCCAACTCATCACTATCATTAGACCATGTGAAAGGGAAATTGATGAGCTCCAAATCTTGGAGATGCAACTCCATTTATTAGACTATCAAACTGTCTCATGCTATTTGTAGGCACTGAGCATTGCCATTTTGGTTTATTGCACCTTACTACATTAAATTCCGCTCCAATACACAATGGACAATAAAATAAAGCTGATAATCCAGCCAACGAATCCCAGAAGCCTATCCTCTCTTCATGATGCATGGGTCGTAGGCAATCAACATTCCTCCTATAGTGCCCATACCAAGGAGGGCCACCTGTTTTGTGAATCCATATTTCCATGAAGTAGCAATCAAGTTGGAGGAAGCTTGTTCCTTTTTAACCTCTTGAAGAGAAACAATGTGTGGGCGAATAGCACATAGTACCTCTAATGATGCGTCTATTCTCCTTGGAACCACAGCCTTTAATATTCCATGAGACTATACACATTTCGATTGCAAGAAACCCTCCCTTGGCTAAGGAACCCCTCTGTAGCATGTCATCCAACTAAAGTAATTGCAGATCAATTTGTTGTAGGAGTTCAACTATTTTCTAAATTTCCTTATCTTGTTGCCGCATCTATTTCAACTTCCTTAGCGCCTTATTCAGGTCTTCTTGGATGTGATCTAGCTGTCTTGGGGTGGCACTTTCCTCTTCATCAAATTTGTTATTTTTGTCATGGCATTCATGGTTGCATTCCACATAAGGGGAGAGAAAACATATAATGGGACGTTCCTCGTTGACACCTCTGCCATCCGTGACTGTGCTACTCTCTTCATCGTAGATACCTTCCATTTCCTTGTTTATTGCTATTGCTAAATGTGGAGATTTAGGTATGAACTCTTGAAGATCTGAAGAGAAGTCTATTCGATCTTTTTTGATCTCTTGCTCAGCCCACTGCCTATTTAACCCATCTAAATGTTGGCTCGCGCTTGTCTTCTTTTTCCTTTTTTGCAATAAACTTTTAATGTGGGTGCATCTTATTTTTGTTTCCTATCCTTTAGAGTAGACTTGGGCTTTCATGAAGTTGAGCCGAAATTTGTAGGATTTGGTCTGTCCTCTTAAGGATTGCGATTGAACATCGTGCAATTTATCTTTGTGCTTGTGTTCGCCAAGTGGATGCTCCCCATTATCTTCTTCTTTTCGCACACTCTTGCGCCTGGCAACATTGCTGTCAGCACATCCGTTTTTGCCATCAGAATGTTGATAGTTGGATGATGGAGTAGATGTGCCTAGTATGAACATATTGTCATCTTCTCTTGTCGCTTGCTGTCTCTGCAACGTCATTGGTACTTCTGGCAGATCTTCTCCTTCCTGCTTGTTTTTGGACTGTTTTGCTCCCGCTAGATCCACCTCCAAGCACCAAAATTTCTGCAAATCAAGAATACAGAGCTCTTGGAAGCAATTGTCATCACATATTTCCATTTTGGTTGGAAGATAGCCGTTTAGGTGGTCCCTTCCTTTCATGATGGCCATTTCCTTCGTTCTATTGGATATGGTAATCTCTGCCATGTCTAAGTACCCTCCTTATTCTTCTGCTATATTGACAAAATTAATCATGTTCCATTTGTTGGCCAGTATCCCTTCAACTCCAATCTAACTATGTCAACACGCGAGCTACATGTTTTTCCATAGTTCTTCATTGTCATACTCTTAAATAGAAATATCACACTTAATGTGGAAAACTTGCAATCATGTTAGTTGTCGACCTTCTTCACCATTGAAGCAAACCAACATTGCTCTTGTAGCATTGACGAACGTGAGGTTGAGATTTCTTCCAATGATCTGTTATAACTCGTTCTCTATTTTTGTTTAGGAGTTCTTGTTGGATCTATGCTCCACTTTAAGCTTCCTGGATTGAACACCCTTTTTGTTTAGGTTTGCACACCATCGCCAAAACCTAATTTTCTTTTTGGTTGTGTTTCTTCTTCATCTCTAACCTCTTGTTCACTTTTTCTCGTACTCATTTCTCTTCGTTCTTCTTTCGTGACTGTACCTCTTCCTTTCTCCTTCCTCCTTGCTTATCTAAGAGCTTTCCATTTTTCCACCTTGTCATTCTAAAATTTCTTCCAGACTATCCAACAAGGCTTTCCATATCTTCGCGTTTGACTCCTTGGGAATGAAAATGTTTTGACTCCTTGGGAATGAAAATGTTTTGATAAAGTTTTTGCACCACCCTGATTTATTTATGGAAGTTTCCTCTTCATTTAGTATATGTTTCAAGCACCAGTGAGTTGACGCTTCCTCTTTTTGTTTTCTTGAATCACCCATGTCAAGGGTTTTCCAATACCTGCTGAAGCATTACTTTGAACCAACGAATGGCGTAATCCTCTGTTGAAAGAGCTGTCTTTAGAGACATATGGAGAACTTCAAGAAATTGGACTCAAAGATGTAAATCTTCGATATTCCTTGATAGTGATGCCCTGCCCTTCTCTCTAGTTTCCATTAGCTTCTACCTGGAGCTCTAGCTTTGTCTTTATTTTTGATGAATGCATTGTAGATTTGTGTAAAATATTTTGGCTTCTTAATGCATCTTGGCACCACTATCTACTCATCATCACTTCCATTTCTTTGATGTTGATCAGTAGACTTCTTTAATACTTGATCTGTTTCCCCATATCCTCCATTTTTAGTAGTATATCCTTTAGTTTGAGTTTTCTTGAAGCATCCATTTCCGTTGTTTTTTTTTCCTTCTATTAGAGCTTGTTGTAGTCTCTCATCCTCTCTACGTTTGCATATTTCTATGTTTTTTTTTTCAATTTTTGGATGGTTTGATTTTTCACCGTATACTTTGTCGGTTCATGTTCCATCTTGCTCAATTTCACCATATACTTTGCTGATTTGAAAGCATGTCATTCCCTTGATGGAGCTACAAGTTCAACAGGAAATGGTGCAACTTTAGGTTGTGGCGTAGAAGTGCTAAGAAGGGTGGAAAAGAAATTGCCAAAAGAGTAGAGGAGTTACAATTTCTATGGAAAAAATGCTACTAGACCCTGGAAAATTATGAAGCACCTTGAGGAGGAGAAGACGATAAAAATTATATAGCGAAAGGGGGAGGAGAACATGATAGTTGATCAGGGGAGTTAGAACTTCACTACACAGTAGTTTACCCTAAAGAAAGGTACCCATACTAAGGGCGAACAACGTCGAATCTAGTTGGTGTTCATGTGCTTCATGGATGAGGTTGATTGGGCAAACATTGAAGAGGAGGTTTTTCAACAAACCCATGTAGAAAGCAGACTGGTTTTGATATGCAACGATAGAGCTTTGTTTAAATGTGCGACAGTGAAGGATTGGTTTGTTTTGTTAAGGGGCAAGATAAAATCGAACCTGAATTATGAAATAAAGGAATCGAACTAGGGGTTATAGTGGACCAACAAGATGTTCTATTGTCGTAACTAATGGATTGGGATTGAAGGAGTGCCAATCGAAGAATGGTTGAATGATCTGTTCACTGAAATTGTTGCGAAATGTGGGGGGTTAGTTGAAATACGCGCGAACTTAATTGACGAAGAATTTTATGACACTACTTTCATGAAAGTGAAGGATGGAGTGTTGGATTCTTGCTGGAAACAATGGAGATACGGAGAAGTGGAGTGATTTTCTCCATCAGATTCTTTGCAGTCAGGTACGAGGCGATTGTTGTCCACGACAATCGTAGTAGGAAAACGATAGGTAGGTGTGTATACGAGTCGGGTCGGGTTTGAACATCAAAAACCACCCGACCAGACTTGGTCAGGTGGCATTATTTTTCGCTCGATCCGACTCGACCTAGTGTATGAAAGGAGGCCAAGCCGATCGACCCGAGGTCGGGTTAGATCAAGTCGGGTCCGTCGGGTTGGGCCTTGTGATTTTTTAAAAATGCCACCCAATTTTTTTTCAAAAAAAAACCACACATTACACATAGCCACAGAGGAGAAGCTACTGCGATTTGGAGAAGAAAAGAACCAAAGCGTTGAAAGGAAGAGAGATGTAGAAGGAAGAGAAACAAAGAGGAGAAGTTGCGATCTAGAGAAGAGGAGAGGAGAAGCTACAATTTGGAGAAGCTGATCTAAAGTGCTGATGGCTGCGATTTGGAAGGGAGAGGAGAAGATGCAATATGGAGAAAACCCGATTTGGAGAAGACGAAAGAAACAAAGAGGAAGGGGCGAAGGGCTGTGAGAGAGGACGAATGAAACAGAGACGAAAGAAACAAAGAGGCTGAGATGAAAGAAACAAATCAAAGAACTAGAGCTGGGATGTTTGGAGAAGACAAAGTGTTGCGATTTTTGGAGATTTCGAGAACATGAAGCACTGCGATTTTTGGAGAAGACGAAGTGCTATGAATCTGCGAGAAGGCCAGTTAGGTTGAGTCGTGGAGAAGACGATAGAACTAGAGTTGCCTAAAGGAGTAGCCAAGTAGACGAAGGAATTGAGCCAAAAAAAAATTACATCTTTCAACTTTCAAATTTGGTTTCATAGCTGTCTAGGGCATCTTGTGGGTCGAGTCGGGTTTGGTCGAGTGGCTTACACCCTCAACGAGAGGAGCGGCATTGTCGGTGATGGGTAATGAGGATGAGGTTCTAACCAGCAAAGGAGGGGAGAGACGGTGGCAGGAGAGGACATTGAACCAAAATGCGATCGTACAAATACGTACGACGAGCCATTCTGTGGTCGCAGATAACAACATGGTGGCCGACAAAATAGTGGCAAGTGACAAGGAGGTCCGGTGTTGAGAGGGGTCGACAGAGTTGCTTGCAAATGTACGGCATGGTATAGGGCTATCTCGTGGTTTAGCGAAGGCGGATTAAGTGGCGATGTTTCAAAGGGTAGGTGGTACGATGGTAGGGAGGAGCCGCTAATTGGAAAAGAACTACAGGTGAAGAGACGGAGCGCAGATGATGAAGTTCTTGGTCGTGTAAGTAAGCAGGTGTAGAATAAGGAGCTTTCAATGGTTTTAGCTAAAAAAGAGGGTAGTGGTTGCAGAATTAGTACAGCAGGCACAAAGATCCAACGTGCAATCATAGCTAATCTGAGGAGCAGAAGTGCTAACGATGGCAATCAGCATGAGGCGTCTAAAATAAAATGGATAAGTTCGAGATCGATGGAAACAAAAGATGTGTTACATGAACAAGCTGCAACTGCACATGGGTTGTATGTAGGCGCGGCCCGCTAGCGGATGATAGAGAATGGGCCTAGACAAAGATCTGTGCAGGTGAATATGAGTGGCCTAGCGATTTGGCACATGGTGGAGCCCAAGATGATGAGGTCTATGGCCTTGAGATACGACCACAATTGAAGTGGGCTTGCGAAATTTGGAGTTGAAGAATGGAATTAATGGGAGTTTTGGAGTAAGCAATCTCCAACAACAGACCGTGCAACAAAGGCAAGTCACATGGGACTATTCTGAGCAAAAAGATAAAGGGAGAACTGATAATGGCATATGGAAGTTCGATGATATTCCTCTATAGGTGTACCGAAGGATGTCCAAACAGGATATTATGTGACAACATGTTGTGCATGGGGAGCAAATGGAAGGACGCGCAAGAAAGGGTATTCACAACAAGTTTTTGGTTGTCTTATGGGGGATGAGCAGGAGGACAATGACTCAGACAACGACGAAATTATGGAATCTTGTAAGGCTGATTTGTCCAGGTATTGCAGAAACACTTCCGATGACTAGGAGCTATTAGACGATGAGGAGGAGGAGGCTAAAGATTGGGACCAAGGGGCAGTTTTGCATGATATGTTCACAATCCAAGAAAGTGTTGGCATTGATGATCCTAATATTTCTTCCCGGTTAGTAGTGCCTAATTTGATGTATACTGTGGGTGGGGATGGAGAGACGAAGATGTTAGGGGATCAGGATATTCAGTCTATGTGGGACCTCAATAAACTAGTAGAGGACTTGAGTAAAGATGAAGTGGAGACTTTTTGGCTAATATTAATATTTTGCCCTTGAAATTAGAAGGGGAGAAGATTAGGAGGGGGGATGAAGATGGGGTCTAAGGAGCTAAGCTTTATGATGGTGATGAGGAAGGGTTTTATTGTTTCAATGAAGATTTTGTCATGAAACATTCGAGGGTGTGGGTCACGTGAGTGTAGGATGATCAAGAGAATCATTGGCAAATCTAATTTGGATATTATTATCTTACAAGAGGTGAAGAGAAGAATAGTAAGAAGGAATTTAATTGGGGCTTTGTGGCAATCTAGATTTAAAGATTAGGTCTCTGTTCTGGCGTCGGGCTCATCAGGGGGAGTATTGGTAGTTTGGGAGACTAGGGTATGCACAATAGTGGAAGTGATCATCGGTCGTTAATCAGTGTCAGTCAAAGTGAGGCAGCAGAATTGGGAGGAATGGTGACTATCTGGCATTTATGGCCCATGTGGTCGAACTGGCAGGAACATATTTTGGGATGAGGTAGGAGCTTTGAGTGTGTTATGGGGAGACGGATGGTGTGTGGGAGGTGACTTTAACGTGGTTTGTTATGCATAAGAGAAGAGTAATCAAAAGATCACAAGAAGTGCGGAGGAGTTTGATAGTGTAATAAGAGAATAGGATTGTGTGATCCTCCTCTTATAAATGGTACTTTCATGTGGTCTAGTTTTAGAAGGAATCCGGCGTGTTGTCACCTCGATAGATTTTTGTTTGGAGAAGGATAGGCAAATCTTTTCTAGTTTAGTAGGCAGGAAGTGGGAGGAAGGTGCGTTTTTTATCATTGGCCAATCTTTTTAAGTACTAACAAACCTATTTGAGGCCCTAGCCCAAAGAGTTTTGATACTTGTTTAGTGCATTATCCAAAACTTGGGGAAAGATTGACAAGTGGTGGAAGTCTCTTTTAGTAGAGAGGTGGGAGGGGTTTCACATCATGCAAAGGTTGAAGGTGGTAGAATGTTATACATGGGGCCTAAATATAGAGGAGTCAGAGGATTGTAGAAGGAGAGAGTTAGAGAAGTGGATTGGGATGCTTGATCTCATTGAAGTGGAAAGTCCTTGAGATGAGGAGACACGAACGGAGAGATGGGAAAAAAAGGAGAATTGTGGAAATTGTTTAGAGAAATGGATAGGGGAGCATGGTTGAAAGTGCAAATTAGGTGGCTCGAGGAAGGAGATGCTAACACCAAATTTTTCCATCAAATTCTGAGCGGGAGGAAAGCTGCGATTGTGATTACTAGGTTGGAAGGGGAGGATGGGGAAGTGTTTGATAAGGAGGCCAAAATTGTGGGCATTTCTCAGATGTTTTTGGCAAGAAACCACAACAGACTTGGGGCATTGATGGATTGTGGTGGAGTTTGATTGGTGGGGAGGTGAATAACGGATTGGAGGGGCCTTTGGAGGAGGAAGAGGTTCGAGGGGCCATTTTTGGGTGTGATGCTTATAAGGCGTCGGGGCTCGATGGATTTCTCATGATATTTTATCAAAAAAAAATTGGAAACTTCTGAAAGGGGACATTATGAAGGTTATTATGGAGTTCTTCCGCGCGGGGGTAGTGAATAGTTGCACAATGAGATATACATCTGCTTGATCCCAAAGAAGAACATGGTGATAAGAGTGAAGGATTTTTGCCCTATTAGTCTTACTATCAACTTGTACAAAATCATTGCAAAGGTGTTGACAAACAGGATTAAAGGGGTAATGGATGGTACAATATAAGAAAATCAGATGGCTTTTGTGAAGGGTCGAAGCATTTTGGATGTTGTATTGGTAGCAAATGAGATAGTGGATGATTATAGGATGTGGAAGAAGAAGGGAGTGGTGGTCAAGCTTGACATAGAAAAAGCTTATGACATGGTGGATTGGAAATTTCTGGATTATGTGCTCGAAAAGAAGGGGTTTGGTGAGAGATGGCAACGGTGGATTTAGGGGTGTCTCTGTTCAGTTACATACTACATCTTGATAAATGATAGGCCAAGGGCAAAAATTGAGGCGTTTAGGAGACTAAGACAAGGAGATCCGATATCACCTTTTTTATTTACACTGGTGGTGGATGTATTGGGTTGTATGTTAGACAATGGAAGGGAGATGTAGTTTATAAGTCTTACGGTGGGAAAGGACAAGGTGAGCACATCGCATTTGTAGTTTGCGAACGACACTCTCCTTTTCTTGGAAGGGGAGCATGACATCATTGAGAATGGTTTCTAGCCATTGCATAGCTTTTGTTGGGCACCTAGGATGAAGATCAATATGGTCAAAACATGTATAGCAGAGATTTCCATAGATGAGGAGTGGATGTGGTGATTGGGTTCGAAGTGTGGCTATGATCAGGGGACATGGCCTTTGATATACTTGGGGTTGCCTCTTGGAGGGAGATCAGGGACAATCTTTTTGGGAGCCAGTGGTGTCCAAGGTTGCTCAAAGGTTAGATGGATGGAAGTGGGCATTCCTTTCTAAGGGGGGTTGCTTCGTGTTCATCAAATCAATGTTAGATGCTCTTCCTACTTTCTTTCTGTATTCAAAATTCCGAAGAAGGAAGCTTTAAAGATTGAATGCTTGATCCAGTTTTTCTTGTGGTGAAGCTCAACGGAAGGTAAGGGCTCCAATTTAGTGGTTTGGAATTAGTTGTAGTTAAAGAAGGAGAGGGGAGTCTTAGGGATTGGAAGTGTACTGTGTAGAAACAAGGTTTTGCTGGGTAAGTGGCTTTGGAGATTTCCTCAAGAGTGCGATCAGCTGTGGGCTAAGGTGATTAAAAGCAGGCACAATTACAACATCAATGATCGAGATGCGGGATTCCAAAGGAGGATAACTCATAAAAGTCCTTGAAAGTTCATTCATTCTCCGTATCGGTCTTTTGAGCCTCATATCAGGTTAAGGATAGGGCGAGGGGATTCTATCCGTTTTTGGGAGGATGTGTGGCGGAGCACTGACACCTTGTAGATTTATCCTGAGGTTGTATAGCTACTGTAGGGCTCATGATCAGCCAGTGTCCTTCTACAGGGGACCGAATGCAGGTCAAAGCAATGGTCAGTGGGACTTACACATGCGGGCGGTGGGCGGGCCAAGGTGTACGGGGGAAAAGGAAGCTCTTAAACTGAGGGAGTCCGTGCTGGAGGATAGGAAGGATAAGATCGTATGGTTCAATGATCTGAACAAGGAATTCTCTACCAAATTATTTCTCTCGTTACTATGTAACGAACCAACATTGAGTCAAGCTCTGTTACTATATATTGGAAGGCGACTATCCCTTCCAAAGTTAAGTTCTTTGCATGGGATGTACTCCACGGAAAAATTGATATAGGAGAGATGATTTAGAAGCGCTTTCCTCGTTTTTGCCTATCTGTTTTATGTTGTCCATTTTGTAAACAAAATGTTGAAACCATCGATGATCTTTTTTGGAGATGCCCGTTTTCTAGCTACGTGTGGACCCGTTGGCGACAATATTTTCTTATTCTTCCAGAGGATAACGATCTGCTTCTCGAGTTTAGCGTTTGTCCTTAGTTGGAGGAAATTGATCCTAAGTGGCGTGATCATTGGTTGGTGGCTAGTATGTCTATGCTCTGGTGCTTATGGAAGGAGAGGAATGCCTGAATTATTGAAGATAAATGCTCGCCACCTTATTTTCTGTGGGAAGAATCTCAATACTTCCCGTCCTTCTAGATTAGTAATGGCTCTCTATCGTTAGGGTACTCTATGTACGATTGGTTAAAAGGGTGGGTGAAATATGGTGTAATTGTGGGGTGGGTTTTGTCTTTGTTGGTGTGGGGTCTTGATGACATTGAATTCACAATATGTAATTTTAGCTCTGTTCATTAATAAAATTGAGTGTTTCTTTTAAAATATACATATATTTTTTTTTATTTATAAAAAGAATACATAATTTTTTTGTTTACATTAATTTTTAAATGTTCAATATCATTAATAAATATATTAGTGGACAACTATTCTAACACTTATTAAGTAAATAGTATATGCCACGTGTTTCAATTGTAAAATCGTAATAAATGGATGGAAAGAAACTTGCTAAACTTCACAAACAAAATGTAACAATATTAGGTATACATCTTAGGTTTTGCTATGTTTTATTAACCTTTGAGGTTTCTAGCTTTGAATTTTCCTTTGTTTTATTTTTTATTTTTTATTTTCTTATGTTTCTTGGATTAAATACATTTGAACAATTGGCAAAGAAGTTTTCTTGGTGATGTGTATATAATATTTTAGAATTTTGGGCTTCTGTTTTTAATTTTGGAACGCTCTTTATACAATGCAATTTTAAGAACGAGAAGGCACTAATGTATTCAAACTGATGTAAATTGAAGTATTTTGGAAAATAAAAATCTAGAGAATGTAATAGGAATCAAAGGGCTTAAGGGTTCATACTTACAGATTTAGAACTTGAATCTCTCCTAAAGAATTCAAACTGGGACTTAAGCTTCACATACCCTTAAGTTTTAAGTGTTCCAATATATATTGAGCCTTACACCTTTAGGCAGTTTTCAATAGCCTCCAGGTGTAAGCCTCAATGAATTTTCGAAACCATGTTTGTTGGTGTAGATTTGGTTGGAACCTAGTTGACGCTATTTGTGTTAGGCTGATAGCCACCTCTACCATCCAACCCATCCTGTTTTGGTCTTCTCACCCTTACGACTCTATCCAAAACATAGACTCTTACTAATGTGAGGCTTGATTGAGACAATGATGTCAAAACTCCTATCCTGAAAATGCTCCCAAACAAGTATCTTTTGAGTCATATCCTTCCCTTGCACAGATATAAGATGAAAGTTTATCCTCTTTAACCATTTCCTAATATTTTCTCTTTTGTGTTGTTTGTTTATATATATATAGGTTGTTTGAATGTTAACTTCAGTTTATTGTTTTATGCCACCTCAGTGCCTTTTGATGATTTGGTTTTTGTTGGTTCTCTACCCTACCTGATCTCATTGATGATGTAGGCTTGGAGATTTGTGGATATGGTTAAGATAAACTTGGTACCTTTAAAGCTAATACAACCAGCTTAAACTTTTTCCCTTATCGTGCTATTTTATCCTATGTCACTTGGCCAATCATCAGGAACTTGCTATAAAATAAGTCTATATTTTCAAAGTATAACTGTAAAGAAATTGTTGCATATTTGTATGCCATTCTGATCATCATAAATTTTATTGAACTACGACGTTGTCAATCCTTACATGAAGCAAACTTTTGTTGTCTCTCATCGTGATGAGCAATTATAATTCTCCTTGCAGCTTGGGGTTTTTGAAATGTCTTCATCAGGGTTGCATGCTGTCACAAATCCTAGTGGAATATTCTTAAGTGAGCAATACCTGGATTCGGAGATTTTAGCAGGACTTGCTGTTGCTGTGATTATTGATGGGTCTCGAACTTTTCTTTTGGAAATTCAGGTGCTTTTGCCAATGCCTCATATTTTATTTTGTGGAATGGACAATGGAATAACTTTCTTCAACCAGTTTTGTATTTTATACTCTCCTAATGCTTTATGATTCTTAAGCTCAAACGCATGCGCTAGGATATTTTAAGTCCTTTTTAATTACTATTATTTTTATCACCTGGTTATTGTGTGAAAATTTGACTACACTAGTGAAGAAGCTCAATGGATCAAACTTAGGACAAGGGACACTAGCAGAAAATAAGTACAAGAACTAAGAACTTGAAGAATTTATAGAAATATTTATGGTTCTTTTCAATTATTCAATGCTTGGATTTAAAATAAAGTAGAAAACAAAAATGCCCATACTTCATTAAAAACTCCAATTGATTTGAAATAAGTTGAATTAATTGAAGACTAATTTATTCTTTCTTATTTTTTTTATATCTATTGCATTAATTATATTTAAGACAATAAATAATATTCATATATCTAGAAATTACTTCATTGTTTATTTATTATTTAGTAAAATTTATTTTAGTCTAGAACAACAGATTATTACAATTTTATTTCTAATTGTGAAGCATGAATAATTAATTGAAGAATTTTGGTGTCCTGGAAACTATTCAAATTCTATATTGACATAATAATTCTTTATTTTTGTTTTTGTTGGTTTAAATTACAATAATTTTTGGTTACAGTTTAAGATAGATTAAAGCATAAAGGAATCTTTTCATTTTTATGCAACATAAGATTATTGGTTCATCTTCACCTACTTAAAAGTCTTAATTTGGTTATTATTGTTGTTATAATGGGTTTTAATGGACTACTTAAAAGTCTCAGTTTGTCTATTGACTCTGTTTGGAGGAAGTCAAATTGTCTGTCATCATCCTTTGCATTTTCATATACCACCTGTTCTATTCCATCTATAATATATCTTTGTCTGAGGTGGCCTTGCACCTTATAAACATTCTACTAGGCCTTTTTGGCTCATGGGCCCAAGTGTTGCCTCTGAAGTACACTCTCCTCCTAACGTGCCTAAGCTCACTTTAGGATATTGTTTTCAATCATGGACCCGCCCTTTTGGTCCACTTGATCTCCTATGTTGCGCCCACAACCCCTGCTGTATCTGGATGTCTCCCTTCCATCGTTACTAGGATCCCAATGATTGTTTTGCGCCTCCCTCATGTTTTGGTCCTTCTTGGCTCAGATTGTTCTTTAAAAAAAAAAATCCTGAGATGTTGAGCCATATCTTGCTAATGTTTTTTTTTTTTTTAAATAGAAATGAGGATATATTAATATTAAAAAAGAGACTGGACGAGATGTCCATACAGGGCAAGTGACCTTACATGTAGCTTTGCAAAATTGAGGGCCATGCCCTCATCCA